>JAGDQP010000785.1:0-143185 GCA_022664845.1 Lepisma saccharinum
GAGTTCCTCCTGTACTCTGCAAAAACCGTCTAGCAGTTCGCGTTCCCATTGCTTTTCGGCTAACGCAAGAACGTGTGGAAAAAGTTTGTTACATTCTACTTCATTTTTTAGACCAAGAATAACAGAAACCTTTTTGAAAATTGAAGAGTACAGGAATAGGAATAGGATGTCTGAGAAAGGTGATCTCTCGTAAAATGCTTTTTTAAAGTTTAACGCTCCGATTTACTCCAATGTATTTATTTAAACAGCTTTTAACTTGTGGATTATTTGAGCTTCTGGGCTGAAACTTCCCTAGGAGTTAACTGTCATAATGTACTACTTGTTACTATAGTCTGTCTAAGATGTCTTGACAGTCGGAAAGAATGCGAGTTGAAACAGTTTTGCAATATACGGGAGCACGTTTATTCTCTATTGGCAAACCATACATATTAGTTCTAATGTATGGTATACTCATGTGGTACTGCGCTTACCTTCTACTACTTCTTGGATTGTAATTCTTTCAATAATAATGCCAGCAGTCAGCAATGCAAAAGGAACAACGCATTTTGAATATAGGTTTCAGTTGAAATGAAAGCAGTTAAGAAACCATTCACTTGAATAAAACAGAAACGAACTGGATTTTCTAGAACAATTCGTCTGTTCAAAATGTCTTTGCATATTTTCATGTTGAGACCCATCTCCGACCCCTGCTTTTTCACTTTTTTGAAGAAAGCATATCAGGGTTTCCGCCAGGATTTTCAGTTTGGGGGGTGTAAAGTCAAAATTGGGAGGGCGCAAGTGCAGTTTTGTACTGTTTTTATTGATTTTTCACAGCAAAAATTTTAAAGTTGCGAAAGGGTTGTCGAGACTTTGGGGGGTAAACACCCCCACAGGAGGGGCCTGGCGGAATCACTGATTGTATATGCAAAAAAGGGATATAAAGTACAACACGTACAGTATAGCATAGATTTTGCAGTTTCTTTCTATACTTTGCATCCATTTCTTCACCCTCATCTGTTTTCTGGATCTACACAGAGTATACTTATAAATTTGTTGTTGGTTGTGGGTTCATCTCTGTATAATATTTTTAAAACATGTTTCAGCATCATTTGTTTGTGATAAAATGAAGGAAATTAAATAATGTATTTTCAAAATGATTAATACTCCCGTGTTGAACAACGGAAGATATAATGATACCCAGTACTGTACTTCCTCATTTTCAACTGTGGAATTGAATTTCTGCCTCGCATTCGGAAGCTCCATAATTCAAACTTTGAACCTGTCATCCTGACAAAGGTTTTTCTCTAAGCCCCTTCCGGCGGATGCCACGGAAGTATTTTAAAATGAAGGCCAGTCAGAAATCAAAGCGACGTAGGCTAAAGTTTTCGATTGCTGTTGCAGACGATAATAGTGAAGAGTTTTTCCTTTAATGTAAACTTTGGGACGCCGTGGCTCAATGGCAGAACGATAACCCGGTGCTAGTGATCGTCGGTTCGATCCATGTGAGATATGTGGTGGACAAACACCGCGTGCGTGGATTTTCTCGGGGATATGCCGTTTCCTTTCACTTCCTTCATACCACCAATTCATCTCATCATCATCCATCTGGCCTGAGCCGAAGTTGCCTAAAAGCCTTAAAAATTAAATTTAAAAAAATGTAATATAAGGTTTCACACATAACTTCGCGGTACGGTATGCTTATCGCTCGTAGTCATTTGAACGCTTTTAACGGCAACAGTCAAGAGTTTTGTGCGTGCGCATTAGAATGGTTGGCGGGATATTTCAAAAGACAATAACGTCTGTTCCATTCTAGAAATATAAACGTTTTTTGTTTGTGTTGACACGATCGTTATTAAATTATTCCAAGAAAATCGATTGTTTTCATATGTTGGTCTGGCAGACTTTCTTTTATAGAAGTTAATATTTTGATTTAGAACTTAGAGACAATTCGTGGTTCTTGACGGTATCTTGTATTTCATATCCAGAACGAATATTAAGCAAATAGGACATTTATTTGTTTGTTGTTGATGTCTTTTTTTTCTTTTTTTTACTTGACGCTAAACCAGATTTTAGGATTTTTTTCGTAGTTAGCAGCACTTTTTCAATGGTATGCAGTCACGTGCAGCCAATAAGATGATCGGATGCGACACACCCACCTTGAAGTCACAGGGGTTGAAAACATCTCCGTTGCCAATTCTCAGTCAGATATTTGCACTTGTGTGTGTGTGTCTGTGTGTGGAAGACGGAAGTGTAGTGTTTGTGATTGATTGCTAACTAAACAATGACAAACAAAAGGACACCTTAATTCATTCTGAGGGAAGATAAATAATTAGGCGCGTTATTAGCTTTTGCGAAAAAGAAAAGACAATCGGACATTGGATACATCCCCGAGAACAAGCAGTTAAACGTGCTGCAGCGTTAACGGAAGTTTCCGAAGCAACCATTCACAGAATTCGTCGAGAAAGCCGAATAGCAGAGGTCACCGGAGAGCCCCTGTCCACGAGAGGAAAGCCACAAAAAATTCTTTGGATGATAAGCAGAAATGCATTTTAAGACGAAAAATTCATGAGTTCTATGCGTATAAGAAAAGCGTTCCAATTCTGCGAAAGTACTTCCCATTATTCGGGAAGCAATCGAGATTCCGGGTGAAAAAGACACTTTGAGAAGAATTTAAAAGAAATAGGTTTCCGTTTCGCGAAATGTCAACAGAAGAGATCATTGCTTATAGAAAGAGGACATTGTTGCTAAAAGGGCTCATTACCTTCGGCAGATACGAACGTACCGAAAATCCGGAAAACCGATAACTTACTTTGATGAAACTTTTATTCACGCAAATTATACTGTGAAAAAGTGTTGGCAGTCTGATGATGTGCGGGGGGTGTATTCAAATGAACATGCAGGCCAGCGATGGGTTATCGTTCATGCAGGAGGGGAATATGTGTTCGTACCCGGTTGTCTTCTTATGTTTAAGGCAAAAATCAAGACAGGAGACTACCATACGAAATGAATGGCGAGAATTTCCTTCGATGGGTGCGTGAAAAACTAATTCCCGGATTGCCCCCAAATGGTGTTGTGTGCTTCGATAATGCATCATATCACTCGATGCAAACAAACAAAGCTCCCACAACTGCTTCACGTAAGGCAGATATACAAGATTTACTCCCTAGAAATAATATTGTTTTCGAGGAGGACATGACGAAGGGTGAACTTCTTGTTCTGGTTAAAGTTTATCGAAGGGAACCTGAATATGTGGTAGATAATATTTTGAAAGAGCATGGTCACAGTGTGCTAAGATTGCCACCATACCATTGTGATCTCTCGCCGATAGAATTAACTTGGAGTATGGTAAAAAACGGTGTTGCTGAACAAAACGTTGACCAGCCTTCAGGTAAAATAGAGGAAATAACGCGGGATGCGATATCCTCCATCACTTCTGAGGAATGGAAACGAGAATGTGATCATAAGATAAGATAAAATGAATTGTTTGGGCGGTAACAGCACTATGGCTTACGCCCGTCCCGGAGGATGTGATCATGTGAAGAAGCTGGAGGATCAATATTGGAGGAGAGATGGCCTCGTAGAAGAAAGAATTGAGAGATTTGTTATCGAATTAGGTGCTGATCCAGAAGAAAGTGCAGCCTCAACCTACGATGACGAGACAGAAGATTGTGACATGTCCGGAATTAGCCCTCTGCTACCGTCATCAGATTAGCAATACACTTACTTCAAAGTTAAGGTAAGACAGTTTATTTTTATCTTTGATTATAAGTTATTTCGTTTACCCAGTGCTCGAAATAAGGCAATATACACCGGTATGTTATCACAGCACTTCTTTTAATTTTTCTTCTTGTTCCGGCAATTAAAAAAAAACTACGTAAACGTTATATTTTCGGAAATATACCGCCACTTCTAAACTTCCATTTCGAGTACTGTCTTTACCTGGTGCTTCTTCATATCATCATTTCAGTGAGGGGGCTAGGGGCTTATCGATATCTTATTGGTATGCATTTTCGAATGAAATCCGTTTTGCACTTGATTTAGGGGAGAGTACACATCCCTGATTTGTTATTACATCATTGTTTTGCTCAAGCTTTGGCCATCTGATGGGTAAACAATGGAAAAATCACTTATCACGCCTTCATTTCACAGAAAACATTAGCATTTTACAATCGTTGCCCTTTTCCTATTCATACGTAGAGTGTATAACTGATTAATAATGCAGTTTAAAACTTTTATTTTACAACCTTCCATTGTCAAAAAGTATTCGATGCTTTTCACTAAAATTAATTTTATTTAGGTAGTAAGTAATTAAATATTATTCTTTCAAATTACTTGCTAAAAACTCTGGTAGGTTCGTTTCTCCCCCACCCCCTCTTATATATATGTGTGTGTATTAGTGGGTCCTAAGTAGTAACTTTAACGTCAAATTGGCATATTGTATATAAATATATATATTGCTCCTTTATGGCGGTGCGTGTGTGTGTGTACTGTCTTTGCATTTGATTAGGGGACTAACCAAGCAATGAAGAACTTCCAAAAAATAAACCTGTATAATACTGGCAATAGCGCGAGAGTAGACGAAGAAAGACCTTCCCTTCTGCTTGGGAGATCGACTGCAGCGCTCTGTCTTTGAGCTGTCCAGATGTCACGACATAGAAGCTGCACTATAGTGCAAGATTATTTATTTTAATAAATATGTATATAGACCTTTCTTTCCGTTCTCTTCAACAAAAAAATTCAAAAACGTCCTTACAACTTCAACAACATCATTCCAAAATTGAAACTACAAACAATATAATTATGTATGAACCCCATATTCAAGACCCGAACAACATTTATTACTAAGTGCATTATAGTAGGATAATCATCGCCAAGTGTGTTTATCACTTAGTTCTTCTAGATACAATTGCGAAACATAGGAGCTCACTCTATTTCTTTTCAAGTTGAAGACTATCAATTGTCAAAGTTTCATTCAAATCTGAATGTGTGATTTCCGATATGTTCCTTGTAAGATGTTTTACGAGATAAAGAAAGCAAAAGCTGTACACGCAAACACATGCTAAACAAGGAGTGTAGTGCTTTGTAGACAATCAACTTACCGCATAGGAGGCACAGCATTATGGAGAGAATTACTGTCTTCATCTTCAGTTCGTCTCGTTATGTCAGAGAGTAAATCTATTTAGAAAAGTCACAGTGAAGTCCATTTATAGGTAAACATGTTTGTGTGGGATAATGAGGTATATAATGGATGTACACGTGTTTTAAATTAAATAAAGAACAGGAAAAATAGATGTATAACTTAGAAAATGCGAAAGTATTCAATGATCCATTTAATGTGTATTTTAATTACGGGAAGTAATACACAGTTATCAGGGTCTGGCGATTTTGCAATATCCTCATATCAGCATTTCTAAATTATATAATAGGAAAATCTACTTCTCACAGATTATGCTTCAATTTTGCATACGCAAAAATGTTACAGTTATACTTAAGCTATTTTTATCAGAAGGTTACATGAACATATATTGAATTAAAATTTAAGAAATATAATAACAAAATCTTATCTTGGCATATATTTTAGTCACTTAGTGTAAGATAAGATTAATTTAAGTATGCCAAAAGAATCTAATAACTTTTTATTTTAGCGCAGCGTTCCTCAGTCATTTTCATCCTTCGACCCCCTTTTATCATGTCTTGTACCCAACAACTCACATGAGAAATTTTCATGTTCATAATAAGTTGTTTATTTTGTTGAATAAGTTGTTCAATTATGCAAGAGTATATATTCACCGAAAGAAGAAAATTGTAAATATGTTATTGTAATTTTCTTTTATATTATGGGGGCCTTCGACAAGTGGTTGCCCTCTTTAGTAGTGAAACTAAAAAAGCTAAATATTCATAAGAAATTATGGAAAGTAATTGAAAATTAATTTAAGGATAGGGCGATAGAGGTAGGAACGGCGGACGGCGTCGTGGCGAAGACTCCTACTAGGGGCTGCCCTCAGGGATCGGAGTTGGGGCCTGTCTTCTGGGACCTGGCCTTTCAGCCTTGCCTAGAGATGCTAAGCGGGATGCAGCAAGTTGAAAGGTTGGTGGAATATGCCTACGACCTGGCGGTCGTAATAAAGGGAAGTAGTCGTCTTGACCTGGAAACTAAAACCAACGAAATTACAGGGAAAATGACATTGTGGTGTAGAGGAAACAAGCTAACAATATCATCTGACAATACAAAATATGTGCTATTTAAAGGCAGTTTAAATTACAACAGAGGACCAATAATTAAAGTTAGTGGGAAGTCAATAAAAAGAGAAAGATATATCAAATATTTAGGCCTAACATTGGATGAAAAATAAAATTTCAAACATACGAAAATTGTCAAGAATAAAGCAGTCAAAATAACACATAAGTTAGTTAATATTGCAGTGAATGACTTTAAAATTCCCATGAAAATAATACGAATATACCATGATAAGAGCAATTGTGGGCTACGCCGCAAGTGTTTGGAGTCATCGACTAGATGATGTTACACAAAAAATAACAATTGATCGAGCGCAACGACAACTACTTTTGCGTCTTTCTGGCGCCTAAAGAACTACTTCAACTAAGGCTCTCCAGGTCGCACTGGCTGTTCCCCCCTCCATCTCCAAATTAAGAAATGAGGCACTATGTATTGGCTAAAAAGAAAGACAAAGATAAATTAATTAAAATTATACATAGATCTACACAAAACGTTTCTGAAATCAATTCAATCGTGGTCGATTCATGGCAGAACCAATGAAACACAACCGATAAAGGAAGAAGATTATACTCCATTTTTTCGAGCATTCAGGAACGATTGGATATGCAGCTGGAAGTCACGGGAGGTTTAATGCAATATCTGACTGCCCACGGTCCCTTTCGACAGAAGCTGCACCAGATGAACATCGTCGAGGACAATATGTGTCATACTTGTGGGGTGGTGGCTACGCCCGGGCATATGGTTATGCGATGCCAAGAAACTAAGTATCTTGCTAGATATGAGAGCGAACTCCTGGGGAAGACCCCCTTAACAGAAGTTCTGAGACATCCGGAACTGGTGGCGGCCACCAGGGGATTAACATATAGAATTTCCAACTATTATAAAAGAAAATTTGTTAACAGCGTGAACCACCGCGTACAGGAGACAAGATAAGGGAAAATATTTACTTTAAAAGTAAGCTGGTGAGTGATTGTGTCCACGCAGCCGCGCCGTGACAACCGGGTCGTGACAACCGGGTCGTGACAATCGCGTCTCTTAAGAAACATAACTTAAATGTGAAGTAAAATAAACAAAAAATGTGAACATAATTAGAATAACTGTGTCTGCTGGAACCTGGAAGAACTTGCGCCTTGAGGCGGAAACCGTCACAAGAGACGCTCTAAGTGTGTGAGTGTGTGAATGGAAGAGGTGCTGGTGGATAATATAGCGAGTAAGGAAAGATAATAATTAATAATTGTGCAAAAACGCTGATCTTTTGGAACCCGGAAGCAAAGCGGCTAGATGGAGCAAGTGGAATGAGTGAGAAGAGAGTGTGTGACTTAAGTGAAATTTTGTGTAAAGTATGGAATAATGGAAACGAGATTGTAGAAGGAGTAACCTGTGACAAGAAGAAGATGCAGTTAGTACCAGGAATGGGATGACGAAAAAAAAAATTGTGAATTTACCAACGCATCCACGCGCACCTAATCCTATGTTTGCTTTTTTTATCTTGTTACAGGAAGAAGAAGAAGCCATACGAAAGCAGCTCAAGTTATGTGTTGTCCTGTTTTGTCCTTGTTCTGTCCTTGTCCCCTTGTTTGACTCCTTAAATGTTATGTACTTTATGTGTCTTTGTTGTTATTCTAAATAAATAGGGTACAAGTAGACAGGGTTCCCCCCATGCAAAAGGTTATCATATTAAGGCCAGGAGAACATTCTGGACGCCTGGCAAAAGCCTTTCTCGCCACCCCAGAAGTCTCAGACTGATGGAACACAGGAGCTTTTTGGAATGCCGGAACTCCGGCAATCCAAGAATTTCTAGGGACATGTCTGCCCCAAGGCAAGGAAAGCGAATATCTGCTCGTGATGAACGTCCCAGAAAGTGCACAATTTGTCTTGTGCAATGGATGCAAAGAGGCAGGGGTGGAATGCGGGTCCATAAATAAAAAAAGTGGTTTATTTTATTTTAATACTAAATAACCTGCTGAATGCTTACGCACCCATAGATACATATTATACATACAAAACAAATAATGTTCGCTTTTCATTTCAAAACAAAATAGTTAGTTCGTTGTATTAGATAATATCCTAATTGCATGATTCAATAACTATTGAGCAAATTACTTATATTTCCTGATTATTTAAAACCCGAACTTAATAAAATATATTATTTAAATTTATTAGTTTTAAACTACAAATCCCTAGTCAAATTATTATTTTTAACTCCCTCATGATCCTCTTGCACTCAACTCGCTACTTCAGTGACGGTGCCTATACCCACGTTAAGAAACCCTGCTTTAGGGGTTTGTAACTTTCTTGCCTGGCTAGTCGAAAATTGCTTCACAATGTATGATATTACGGCAGTGTATAAGGTGTGACCAGCGAAAAAATCTTAACTTCATTTAATTTTCTTAGTATGTTTAATGCTTTGATTGACAAGTATAGAAAGTGAAGAAAAAACATTAATCACTTTGCGCATTAGTGATCACTATAATAACATATATTGCTCAAAGAAAAACAATGTTTTGGTAAATTTCAATAATTTTAAAAAAATTAAACAACAACTGCAGTCACTGTAAACTATTTTCATTCAAATTATAGGTTAATAATATTTTTAAAACATTACAATTTTGGTGAGATTTTTATTATATATAGCAAGAATAACGTTACTCACAAATATAATTTTTCCTTAAGAAACTTTAATTCTCACCTTTTGCTTTTATTTTATTCCCACGAACAGAAAAAATATCTGAACCGGGTGATCCAATTGCTACGTCATTAACATCCTCACAATGTAGATAATGTCTCTAAGTGCATCTGTGTCTAAGGAAGGAAACCGTAGACAATAGATAGCTGCTAACAATCATATTTAGTAGATAAATAGATAGATAGATGCATACAGGGTGATTCGCAAAATCCGTATGAGAATAAAAGTTATATGTAGTTTTCAAATTACAATGGTGTATAAACCCTTGAATGTACATATTTAATTTAGAATGTACTGTATCAATTTACATGCAACTAATTTATAATTACAAATTATAAGGATAGTAGTTTGAATTACCAAGCATCAGGAAATATAACATGCCAAAATGTTTACATTCCTTACCTTAAATAATGTGGAAATTGCTCTGCACTCCTTAATATATTGGCTCTAAATAATAACAACAACCACTGGCGTGACAGGTCGATAGACCCGGAGCCTGCCCCAAGCCATCTGTCCGTGTTTAGTGGAACTGTCTCTACCTGAGTGACGGCTGTGTGGTCAGCACTGCATGCACCTAACCATAAACAGGCGTATCAGGGGCTTTCTAGACCGAGTGTGGCCGTCACGTTTATATTCACGTGACTCCCCAGTTTGCCTCACGACGCTGGGTGGACGCCAAAAACGTGGGACTACAGCCGTGAATTGAACCCGGGACTACGCGGACATAAGTGTAACGCTCTAACCACTAGACTATGAAGCCCCCAATATATTGGCTCTAAAGGGTGCTAAATCACAGTAAGAGAGCATAAATCATCCTACATTTCACTACCCCCCATCTTACAAAATTTTCTTTCTATCTGTACCGTTAACCTGTAAAGAAAGGGACTGCCTAAATACCTTTATTTAATGATTTTCCTACATTAAGAGAAGACTTAACAATGTCAACTCACGGAACATGAATGAGTCAAATTCATAGTTACTAGTGTGACTAACATACAGTAACTAGCAACAAATTAGAAATATAATTCTGTAGGCCTATTGCTGTTTTATGTTCAAAGCGGAAAATTCTGCAGTAGTTGTGGACAATCGACTCATCGCGTTTGTATAGATGGTAAACAAATAAATACATGAATAGTTAGTAAAATAGCTTTACGCTATGTAGGAACGTTAGATACGGTAAATGAGGGGATGTTCGCCATGCTGGGAATTTCGCCGTACTTGTGGTTTTTGTAACCGTAAATAAAAACTATGGGTTGGAAACACTTACTTTTTCCGCTAAAAAATCAAGTAACATGTGCCTTGTTTGCACTGGCATCTGCAGTGTGGTGAGCAAACTAACAAGAAAGTAGTACAGTTCAAGTGCGCAGTTACATCGAAACGGACGACAAAGAAAGGCACGGAATTACATTAGTACGTTGGAAATTCTCATTTTTTGTAAGGTAAGAATTATATTCATTCCTGTTCATTATTGATATCGTAACCGTAAACTGTAATAATGTTTTGAAAAGATTTGCTTTGGAAAACTTGCATTACAAGCAAACAGAATTTGGTTTCTTTCGACTATGCATTTGCAGATAAGTTCGCCAGATAAACGTACAATGTGGCGAATTGCCCTTTGTACAGTCGATCTGTTCACACAAGTTGTTCGCAGTGCACACGAATAAAATAGTGGTAGACACTACAGTGTGATAAGCCACAAAAATTCCGGATGACACAGTTTACCTAAATATTTCTTAAAATAATAAAAGAAAGTGTCCAATAAGAAGAGGAATCAAAGAATAGTTAACTAATTAATGTTTATATCCTATTTTAGGTCTATTTAGTGACAACTACGAACACCTATTTATTTACTGGAAACAAATCCTTTTCTTCTTCTTTTCTTTTCTTTAGTATCTGCTTTTTGAAGACCGAAAACAATGATCGCCAGAAGTAGGGTAAGTCAACGCTCCCAAATTTATTTGCATAAGCCATTTTGTTTTCATGAAGTAGCAATATTTATCGCATCAAAAATTTATGTAAGGAGTTTATATTTCTTGCAGCACATGAAGTGACGGTAACTGTCAACAAATACCTACCCACAGACTCCAGTGACAGACGTTATAATAAATACGTTTCGTTCTATGTAGGCCTAACGTTACGTACGAGTAGCATGTTTGAGTCGAGTTCAGTGGAATCAAGAAGAAAGTGGGGAAAACTAAACGGATCAAGTCAACATTGTGTGGTGACTGTGGAGATGATTACTTGAATCCCAAAGGTAAAAATGTGGATTGGTACCAATGCTTAATTTGCCAACTTTGGTTTCATGATTACTGGGACGAAGGTTCAATAAAACGGTGTGGTTTGCGCACAATGTGCGATAATGGTGACTCACTTGCTTCCGATTCAGAATCTGATTAAAAGAGCGTCCCGCTTAACTTTGTCGTAATGTTTCAATTGTATGCTTGTACTTATACATGCTTGTATTTTATTTTAAGTAGTTTTTTATCTTCTATGGTAATTCCGGTTCTTTTACGCTTTGTTGTATGAGTCTTTGGCAACTACGTTTGTACATACGTACACTCAAAGTGACGATAACATGATATATCGGTGATATGGCGAATTTATCAGCATGTGATGCGAATTTCGCCACTTTTCCTCATTTTTGTATTTTTAATATATTACGGCATAAGTATAAGTAACACAGGGTTTATTTTATATTCCTCATAATCTACAATGACTACTTCATGTATAGTACATTTTTTTCCTTTTCTCCAAATTCGCTTAGAAGAAAAATTATAAATACCATTTTGGTGGCGAACATCCCCTCAGTTACCCTAGTTTCTAACTAAATATAATTGTCCATATACATTTCATTAAAGTTTCCTTGTTTTCCCATTTTATATTACACTTGACGTTCGACGGTGTATAATAGAATATATATAAAACACACTAAAGTATATCATAGTTTTTAATTTGATGCCATTCCTTGTCCTCAAAATTACCTGTGGAATTAGTGGGAAAATAATTTGTTATCAGCTTTGCGTAATGGTCTGCTAATTATCTTAAGTACACACAGAATAAAGATGTGAACTTATTAGTACGATTATAGGACCACGAATAATTCAGAAAGAGGAAATTGTAAAATTGAATTGAATTACAATTAAATATTATTTATCGCTTATTGACATCTTTGGACAAAAAAATGGTGCAAGTCCTAATTTGAACGAGCAATTCTTGCTATAGCCTCGTATGGCAAAAATTTCAGAAAAATAAACTCATTGACCTAACAATCCGTTGCAGTGTAAACTTTCAATTTATCTTTGAGCAAAAAGTGTTTATATTTTTTCCAAGTTATTAAACTTTGGGTAGAAAACCGTATGCCATAATGGCGTAAATTGAGAATTTTCCGTTTCTAGCAATAGTCACACGAGTTTGTTCTGTAATTTCATTGAATTTACATTACAATTTATTACTGAGCTAATGTAGCACGGCTATGGATTTTCAGGTTCGCATATAATTCAAATAATCTTTTTGGTGATTAAAGTTTCCCTGAAAGTGTTAAGAATACTGCACTAGATTAAAAGTTTGACTTAAATTAAGAAACTGGTAAGTGACATCAACTATACAGCTTTTGGATTTTCTTTTGTCTAACAGAGCAAAAAAATATCTGTAAAGAAAATTAATTGCCTTGCAAAATAGATCCTAAATTATTATCAGGGATTTTTATTTTATACTTTTTATTACCTTCAACTTGTACGAAAATATTTTGTGTTGTCAAGACATATTTTAAAATATTGACAATTCTATGCTCTGCACATAAACTATTTATTTAATTGATTTTAATATCAACAGTCAGGAAAGACTTATATTAAATCGTAAATGGAATACATGTTCTAGTACGCAATTTTCGCATAAAATGATTGTTCGACACGTGTTGGTAATATTTCATTTAATGTTTTCCAGTCTGCATACACCCACACGAGATAATGTACAAATATAGATGAAAATGACAACTGATTATTTAAAAATGTACATTATAATCCCGACGCATATATAGAGTGTCGAGTTAATTGGTTTGTTGAGGATGTATCAATAGTTCCCAGCATTTAATGATCTGAAAATACACAATTGCAATTGTTGTCAAATCCACTCGTGCAAACATCCGTTCCCTAAAACCATTATATGGCCTAGAGCAGATAAACCTTAGAGAGAGTCCTACGTCATTAAAGTGAAGCCGTTTTTTATGTTCATGGCGGCCATGTTTGTAGGACCGGGTGCCAAAATTTCCCGCAAAAATAAACGCAATTTCATTGGTCAATGCCACAGATATCCAAAGCGGACGGAATCTGCTATTGTTCGACTAGTAAAGATGGAATTACAACACAGTAAATATTTACGTTGTATTTCTTTTATGTGTTGGGAAGATTTATTTACAAGAGGTAAACACGATCGACGTTGGATTTGTGAAAGCAGATTCAAGGAATTCAGCAAGAATGTACAAAGTGATGGGTGCAGAATTTTCCACTCGAAGTTATAATCATTTTTGAAGCAGAAATTAAGGGAGGAAACGAAGAGGTAAGGTCAATTAAATTTACTACCATAGCTATCAAAGGGAAATTTTAAATATATGTTTTACTGTATATACGATAATCTTTATATTATTACGGAATGTTCTCTCTAATTACGCACTTTAATTCAAGTTAATACGCCCTGTACTTTCTGAAATACGTTAATGCTTTCTGCAGAAACAAAATCTATGTGTAGTTCGAAGGGCAAAATAATTAGTTCAGTAAGGTGTTTGGAAAATAAATTTCAGATCTAATTTACACTACCCTATTTGTGATGAACCATGGTAGTATCCAAAGTACAATCCACACTTCTCTTTTAGCGTGATGTATACAAGTATTGTTTAACGAGTAGACGGTTCATAGTTCCGATTCATTGTTTCAAGTAGCGGGGAATGGAATCTGTGACAATTGGGAATATCTCTTCAGGGAGTTCAGGGCTACTCTGCAAACTTTAAAAACATTGAAAATTTGGTTAGGTAAGATTGGGTTAGTTTAACCTAGTTTAAGTTATCTTTAACTGGGCTTAATGACTTTAATCCTTCGAAATCAGATCTGTAATACTAAATTGAACGTGGTAATTTGTCTTCCGGGAAAGTATCCAACGAGCATCTTAAATCAGTAAAGACAATTGATGTAAATGGTTGAAGCTATTTAATACTGATAAAGTACGGAAAGTGTAGTATTAATTAACTTAGTTGATGACATAATAATTAGTGATGCATGAATAACGAATATCAGTATTGGAAGATCTAAGACTGTAGGGAAGTAATAAGGATAACATATAGCATTAAATCCAGTATACTACTGTTGATAGATATCACTTATATTCATTCACTATTCGACTGTATGTAGTGCCCTTGAAATTCGTAGGTAAGGATGAGAACTACTATTTATAACAAATTGAACCTTTTCCGCGACAACGAATTTTACACTGGGAAACTATTTGGTTGTGAGAGGATAGTTCGCTGCGCTTTAGATACTCCCCCGTATCGTTGAAAACAGTGAACATTAGATTAGGTTAGAGTGTATTATCTTAACTTATATTAATTAATTTAAGTAATCTTTAACTGATCTTAACGTCTCTAGTCCTTCGTAATCAGATCCAAAATAATATGTTGAACATCGTGATTTCTCTTCCGTGGGAGTATCCAAAGAGCATCCGGTAGTATTAGTTTTCAACTCACCAATGTTAAAAGAAAATGAAAGAAACATATTTTCGTTTGTTGATAACATCATGAAGTATCTTAGAAATGGCATACTATGATAGGTAAAAGTCGAGTTTAATCGAGTACTTGGTTAAACCCGACTTTGCCTTAATTAGTGACCATGGGAACGTGGAGGTTAGGTAGGTTAGGTGCGGTTATGTATCTTTACAGTATTTTTAAATAAACAAACGAAAGTGTAAAAATACATAACCGTACCTAACCTTACTTAACCTCTACGTTCCCATGGTCACTAATTGAGGCACTTGGTTAAACTCGACTTCTACCCTGTGATGTGAAACTTTATATTTCCCTCTGGTTAAGTGAGAAATCTTTACATTTTGATTAAACTCGATAACCACATTACTTAAATTGTTAATTTTCTTTAGAGTAGACACATTCGAAGACTGAAAAATTATCACTACTATAACTGTACTGCATAAACAAGATCAATATTTTTTGTAATGAGTAAATGAAAACAATAATCAAATAAAGAGTATACAACTACCGTGAAAATCGCTCTACAATTTACTTTTCATTATTTTTGTCTTCGAATTCATCAACAGATACAAAGATCTTGGCATGCGGAAGCAAACTTCTAAGTTCGTGTTATGAATGGCTTGTAGTTTGCCACAAAAATCACAGACACAAAGTAGAGGGGCGAAACATGGTGAGTTAAAGTGATGGTCGATTATATTTTCATTATACGCGATGCACATGACGTTTAACATTCACTTTGTGTGCTCGACCGAGCGCGGAAGTAGCGATTAATTCAAACACACTTTAACATTTTTCATGACTTGGAACTTCGTTATATTTTGTTTTCCAAGACTTGCAGACATATTGCGAACATTACACTTATTTTGTAAATTTTACATTTCTGAGTTGATCTCAATTAGACTTTAGTAAAGCTACTTAAGGTAGTTTTGGTTCGATTGACAAGGCTTACCTTAAATTAGGTTTGGTCCATTGATTCTGGAGAACAAGTCCAGGCTGATTTCAGTGTTCGTGAACTTGAAAGAGCAAGGGTGAAACTGAATTTTGTAACGTAATATAAAGGACTTACTTGTAATCAGAGTTATTGGGTAAACTGTAGTTTACGGTAGCCAGGAAATGTAATATTTGGAATGTGTGTGGAACTGTTGGACCGCTAAATTAAACAAGGTTTTAAATCATGGAAGTATGAAATGAAAGTGAAGGATCGAAAATGAAGTGGGACTATTAGCACATGTTGAATGTCATGTGCATCGTACAAGAAGAAAGAATTGTGTAATGTGGCTTTATTAACACGTCTTCGCTTGCTCCGCATTCTAGTGTAGCAATTTTGTTGCATTAATCTTTTCGAAGTTAAGAATATTTTTAGTTCGTCTGTTAATGACTGCAATATTTTATATTTGTCTGTATTAATACTGTTTGTGTTTCATTTCAGATTGCCTGTTGTTGGAACTGGAAATACAAGATATCACTTTTCGACACCAAGATCATACCATGACGCTTGAGATTTCGAAGAGAGTGGCTTCGAAAATAAATTCGGAAACCAAAATAGAGGATCTTGGGTGACCGTGAAAACTTTAACTTGGGAGAGAAGAAGGGCAATGTAGCACATCTACGTACAAGAAATGCTGTTAAGAGAACAATAGGAGCTTCAATTCAGAAATTTTAGATGTTTAACTCAAGCTTCAGCTACAAATATACCAATCATATGCCCATCAGATTGGAACATAGACATAATAGAAAATTTGTTGGGTAATCAGATTCAGGGCTTAAAAAAAAGGATTTTTTTCTTAAATTCTGTAAGACTTCTGTGCGTGTGCTGTTTGCTGTAAAATCAGTGCATGCAAATTGAAACTGTCTTTATTAACTTAAACACTTTCCGTTTAAGTTCACTTTTATCGGTCTAGTACAAAGATCATTTCTGTGTTACTTTTTCCTTATTAACAAATGTATTATGAAACGATTTTTTGTTTTAGTGAAGAAATTGCTGTTTAAAAAGTGTTTATGGACAGAACCAAATAGTAGAAATTTTAATTAACAGAATGTTTTTTTCGCTTAACTACAACTATCAAGCTATTGCAATTTAAAATAACCATCGTGTAAGTTTTACAGCAGAATCTCTTCTTAAGCATATGCCAAAATATGACTTTTATCAAAATCTATAATTTTTACAACAGTTTATGGGCTCAAACGTGCATATTTCGATTTTTGTTGATTATGATTCGCCAGATATTTATGATTAAGTAGTGCCTGGAGCATATTACATATTTTGATTTCAGAGCACATCAAATTTTTGAATTTGGAAATGAGTTCACACATTGCTAAGATAAGAGAAAATTATTTTATGGGCGGTAACAGCACTATGGCTTACGCCCTTCCTGTCACACACTGTTATTTGATCTGTAATTATATGTTGACTTCATTCTTTTGAATTAAAAATAAATTAGAAGTTAAATTAGTGGTATCGACAATGATTTTGTTAAGATGTAGTTGAATCTTAGTAACAGTGAAGCTTAGGTTAGGTTGTTTATGTCTGAAGTACAGTGCGTTGAATTTAAAACCGGCCCCGAGGTACACTTTTAATTGCCTGTTTGATTGTTGTGCCAGTCTTGTATACTTGTAGCGGGGAGTAAGGGAGTACGAAGAACCAAGGTAAAGCGGTGCCCAGAATATTTTACAATTTTTAATTTTTTTTTCAATATAATATAGTTCCACTGTTCCTTGATAGAAAAACATAGACATCATAGTTTCAAATTAATTTTGAAAATTCACTAACAATGGACCACTTGCCAGAGAATCGCCCTGAAACATTTAAAGATAAATGTGCTGCTAGACATTTTGCAAATAATATTTTACTTTAACAATATTTAAGAGATGCTAAAGAAATTGTCGGTCCTGTTCTAGATTAGGGTGATGGGATGAGTACTGATATGCACGAAGTCAGGTGTATGACCTGAAAATTCTCGACAACGTGAAATAATTATGGTTTGGCACTGCCTTCAATTAACTGGAGATGACACCCCAAGAACTGGTCGTATATTTTAAAGTAGATTCCGAACAAATTACAGTAGATAGGTGTGTTGTATGAATACGAAGTCGAGGCGACGAACGAAAGCTCTTATCCATTGGGTTTGTTTTTCGACTTCATTTCCAGTAAAGCAGGTTGTACAGACAAACTAGTCAGCTGGCTCAATGGATATGTGCAGTAACGTTATTCACGAAAATGAGAATAATTTCGTATTTCAAGAATATTAAAAAAAAAGAACGTAATTTTCTCGATATTTTTGTTTTCCAACTTCATTGGTTATTGGGGAAACACCATAGAACGATTTTGACGGAATACGTTAAGAGTAGAAAGTAATTTGGTTTGCATAATTGTCTAATTACCAAAACTGTGAATCTGAGTAGGCATGTACTGGACCACCGTCCAGCTAGCTGCTGGCTGCGAATTTGTTTCACTCTTTGAAATCTTCGCAAGTGTAACTCATTGTCATGTTAACTAAAAAGCGTAATTCATCAGCAAAATCAGTTATGTTGACCTTGTTTTCCCCACGGGTCACATTATAATTTAGCACTATCTTTGCGGGCCAGAGCATCTTCTCACATAAATAGCATAGAAATCGAACAAGGATCTCCAACAAAAGATGGCAGTACTACCTCCGTATATGTCTGATGTATTTTCACTGTTGCACGAAATTTCATTGCTGCTCCTACATATTCAATCCTAGAGAGTTATTGTGAGTGACACCTATTGCAAATGCAAGCTTAATTTTAAAATATGGACACCCTTCTACCCCTGTACTCTTCATATGTATTTACATTACCAATAACCCATGTGTGTCGCGAAAGAGCCTTTTTCAGTGTAAAGCTAATAAAGATCTGCTTGAGAAGCTTGATAAATCAAGAACTGAGGTGATTTGATTCAAAATTAAACACAATATTAAAAGCAACAGGATTGCTCGTCATTTACAAGAGCAGTGAAAGGAAACCTTAGATTAGTTACTTGGTATACATTTTTTTTGCAACGCGGAAATATAGAATACACCCTATTTAACAAGGTGTTTCTTGGCAGGGATATTTGACAGGATACATCATATCGCTTGATAAACAAAAATGACATTTTCTGATTATTTGAAAGGCATGTTTTGCTTATTGTAATTTGCAGACTACTTGTTTATAGTTTGCAGACCTTCGTATAACCCGACCAGAGTAGGAATAGACGCGAGGGTGGGGTCGCTAGTGGTTGTTTATACGCTGCAGCAGATGTCTTCCCAAGCTCATAAACAGTGTTACCAAAGGTGTAGTCGGGAAAGTATACCATAAAACATACTCTTCTAAAACTATGAAACTTGCTTTTGTGTGAGATTACTATTGTCTCATTAGTGACTAGCAATTGCGGGAGGGGCTGAAATATCATTTAGGGGCTTAACAGCATGTTTTACACGAAAGGGAATCACTGGGAAAGCAAAGGTACTTATCCAAGGTTAAAGGTCGTTGCATCTGAAAGTCACAGTACATACTTGTCGACTTGTAACATTTGTTATTTATTGTTCTTTGTCCTAAGGAATACCCATTCCAAATTTCAAGTTTCTAACCTTTAACAATTTTCGATTTCTCATGTTCCACTCTTTAAGATGTTTTCTCCCCCTCATCGGGGATGTCGAATCAAAAATTAAGATAGCTATTGGTAATGAATTGAAACAAAGTATTTTCATGTCAAATATCAAATTTCTAACTCCAGTGGTTTCCGAGTTGCACTTCCACGTTTAACCCCTTCGTGGGGAGGGGGCTTTCAATGCTATAGTTAATCTCTCTAGGTTTTAAGGAACATTTTTTTTTAAATTTCATTTATGGACTTTAGGCATCTAAGACTCAGGCCGTAGGAGAAGAAAGGATTCGGGAAGGGCATAATTTTTCGGAACGAAATAAGTCACATGTTCATGAATCGGAATCATGGTAATGTTACGTCATAGTGATTGTTTATTTCCATAGCACCATTGATGTTTCGTTATAAAAATCACGGACAGTATGTCGAGTAAGCGATAGCGAACGACGACGGGTTGGAAAAAGCCAGGTTCGATATTTTCTTTTATTATATGTGATGCAAATCACCTTTAACAGACACTACCCCATTTACATTTCCACAAGGAACACCCGACGTATACTAAACAGAGGCCGACAACATTACTATTTCTTCGATTTACACTATATCTAACTCACGAAATTATGAAGATACTTCATCAGGAATAAAAGTTTCATTCAAATGTTGCGTCAAAGTGATGTCTATTTCCATTCACAATTGATGTCTTGCTACAATTGTGGACAGTATGTCGAGTAAGCGGTAACGAAAGAAGACGGGTTATAAAAAAACAGTTTAGATATTTTTCTTCATTTTATGCAATGCACATCATCTTTGACAGACACCACTTGTGACTGCTCCATATATCGTTCCAAATTGAACGTCCGACTTATACTAAAGAAGCACCTAAAAGACAAATAGTACTGAAACATACTATGCATGTAAATGTTCATCTCTGGAACATGATTTCTACATGTTTTTCCACTTCTACCTGCATTTTGTATTTATTTATTTCTCCCGTCTTTAAACGACAATGATATACTGCACAAGTCGACACCTTTAATGTTTGTAGCACTTCTACGCTAAATAATTACATGCACCTTTAAATTATCGTGATATTATTATTACGTCATATAAAAACAGACTACGTCATTATCGGTCCTACGCACATGGTTTCCAACCATTTCTATTATAAGGATAGTACTATACACTCTAAATTATCGTATTTTTGCTTCTTGTATCGTACACTCCGCACGAAGAGTTTTTTTATGAAGTATTCCATTATATGCTAATTTCACTCGTAAAAGAAGCATCAATGATTTATCTTGAATGTCTACTGAATTATCGTACATTTGGAGCAGATCGTACAAGTTAATATTGTATATCGTATTTAAACATACATTATCGTACATTTCCGTCCGGGTCGTATTGGTTAGCAACGGTGTGCGCACCGTATTTCCCTCTGCTCCCCACCGGCTTCACACCCCTCGCCGAGAAACCAACCTTAGGCTCTCTCTATTTTTTTATAAGCTCTATGTTATATGGCGTTCTTTCGTGTGACAAATACAGTAGATATTCATGTATGTTGTTTGCAGGATTCGCGACATTTCTGCCGTATTAAAATATAACCGTCAAATCAGGAATGGCTCTATCTTGTTTAACACAGAATTGTGAAAAGGAGATACGTACATACGGTTAGAACAATATAAAATGAATGTGTGTCAAAGGAGTATATGATATTAATTTAAGTATAATTTTTAGTGATTGTGTGCGGATTTGTGAATAAAAGCCATCTGATAGCCCAAGCTGACCACTTGTCCGGAAGTAAGGAAGAAACATGAGAAAGGTCGCGGTAACCGTTCTGATTTTTTTCCTATCAGTGTACTAGTGAAGTCTGCAAATTTCAAGTTATCCTGCATTAAAATAAACAAGAGTCTACACCAAATATACACATTAAAAGCAATCGCTTGTAATGTACAACTAACAAGACCAATACGTGAGCTGTTTGTATACAAAAATACTGTTTGAGCTATTTTAGAACGTGCATAATCGAACTTATCACAACACCGATATAGACGGGAAGCTTTCACATAAAATATAAAATACCAAATGCAAATGCCTGCAAGCGTTTGGGCCAAGAACATTGTTTTCAGCCAAAGTTTTAAATTTATTTTATATTAGCATTGTTTATTTTCTGACTATATAAAATTTAAAGGGAAAGGATGTGTCTCTATTGTGTTGGCTACTGGACCAACACTGGTATACAATAGAATATTCCAAGTCCAACGAAAATAACCGGGCTCAAGAGCATCTTTCCAGGTAAACCAGGTGTTGTAGAAATACATATTTAACATCCTTACTGTTGAAGTTTAAGGGTGGAAGTTCGTGTTTCTCTTGATTAACTTATTTTCGTTATTTTATTTTTTTCGATTCTATTTAAGAACAGAAGTGCAAGTCTCACTCCTTCCAGATAATTTTAACTCCTTTGAAAAGACATACGTATTTTGATGATCAGTGATGGTAGCATGAAATTGGTAACTATGTTGTATTAATTATAGTATATATGTTTAACGTCAGTAATTCTTTTTTTCTTGCGAAGGTTGATGGACGACTTTAGAAGAGGAACATTGTGAGAGTTTGATAATAAGGATTTAAGAACGATACTCGTACCGAAAATGGACGAGACGACTATATAACCGAGAGGTATACACAGCGTAGTACTCACCAGACTGAACGCTTTATCCGATATTATAATAATTATGAAATTAAAACAGATGAGCTGATTGAGGAAATAAAACGAATAATATACAGCGCAGAGATTGAAAAGCTAGATAGAAGTAGACCGCTGAGAAAACCAATACGTCACTGAGAGGACAATACTACAAGATATATCCGAGAAGTAGGTATTAGTGATTATAACAGGTTTGATCTTAACCGGAAATTAAAAGAAATTCACGGCGAGCTGATGTTTATGCGTGATGTACTTGCAAGTTGCCGAGGCAATAAAGATATTAACTGACTCTATTGTTGATCCTTAGTAAAGTCATTGGTAATCCTCTGCCCATCGGGACTGGTCATACTAAACCGTTTTTTTTGAGTCGGCAATAATTGTGGTAGATTATTTTATTACACGCTTTTTATTAACTTACTCTCTAATCATGTTTCATCTCTGGTACAAATCTTGTAATGGATTTTTAAGTCACTTTCCATCATCCGGTTCCTATAAAATTTTGTAAACTTGCTTGCTTCCGATGACAATACAGTATTCAATTATTAGATATACGACAGAATAATCATGGTTATTGTAATTAATTAAAACATAATTATTTAATATGGACTAATTTATCCTAAAATAAATACTAGCCTGCAATGATGTTGGGTTTTGACCGGTTGCAGAACACTTTAGGATTTAGTTGTGCGAAGTTCTTAATATTGAAACAAAAATAAAAAGGTTTTTAAAAACACACGCTTTATAAAGCAAAGAAAAATTGACTAAAAAGTAAAAAAATAATAATTGTATGAATCGAAGCGTCGGTGCTTTTGCTTACATTATCATAAAATCATAGTATCTAAGCACACCCACTCTCCTATTTTCCGATTCATATATATATATATATATATATATATATATATATATATATATATACACACACATACATATATATATATATATATATACACACACACACATACACACACACACATATATATATATATATATATATATATATATATATATATGACATCCACATATTATTTCATTTGTTTCTATACCTTTACTTCTTGACTCTTAGCATATGATGGTAAAGCAAATCTTTCCAAGATAGTTCCTCCTTCTACGCATGTTGCTCAGTTCTCAAGCAGAGAAGATTCACTACACGATACAGCCTATATGTAGAGTCTGCTGGCCAGAGTCAGATTTACCACTAGGATCACTAGAGTCGGAATTGGGGGTGCAATTTTATTGGGAAAAATCTAGAAATCCCTATTTAAAGTTTGAGGCGAAACAATCAGCAGAAAACATCATGGACCATGTAGGGGGATCTCCAAACCTCATCACCTTTGATCCGGGCGATCTCTCGTATATAACTAACTTCAAGTAAATATATTGCTATTTTTATACCAACTATTTATTCCTATTTTGGTCTTTGTACACATCATTAATCATTTTAGTCAATGCTGTACTTAGGGCGTGGTAGTCATCTAAACTCCTGCCAATGGACCAACAGGTACTTAGTGTTGAAGCAGCCTATATGCATGATTGCATAGAGTCTAATTTTTGCTAGACTTTCGTGAAAGACGAGAACTATAGTATCGTCTCCTATCCTAGCTTTTCCAGTCTGCAGTGGGTAGGTTCCGTGCATTCGGGTCCTGCATGTCGACCGTCCTGACTGATGTTTTCCATAATTTTATATTCATTTCTACACATAAATATCAGGATGTTACGTTATCTAAGAGATCTGCTGATATCTTAATTTATCCTATACCGAGCGGATATGAAGATGGCTAAACTATTTAAATAAATCTTAACATTTCTTGTACAACAGAAACAAGCCTTACTGTTCTGGTTAACATGAGCGTCTAACTTCAGGAGATAAATTCCAGGATATAGTGTTTAACATTCAAAGAGCCACACAAGATTTAATTTAATTTTTAATGCCTTTAGACAATATTGGCCTCATATCGGATGGATGATAATGCGATGATTGATGGAATTAAGGAGGAAACTGGAAAACCCTCAGAAAACCCACGCACACTACATTTATCCATCACAAAGCCCACTTGGCACGATAAGGTTTGAACCGACAACTCGAAACGCCAGATGTGTGCGTCCCAACCATAGAGCCACCGGGACCCTAGTTGCCCACATATGAAACTAAGCGAATAACATTGTCCGTTCTTAGAGATTTTGTAAGTTAAAAGTTGTTAGTTTTAAGAAGCGAGGAGGGTGGATCGATATTCCAAGGGGGAAAGATACATTGAAGGTTTCAATTCTGTAAACCTAGACATCATTTACTTTCTCCTGCTCTAAAGAGAAGTGACAAAATGGATGGCATAATAATAAAAAGATGACATCATTACAATCTTGTCATTATTTTATTAATTAGTGAAATGACAAGTTGTCATAATATTAATACCGTATTTCTTCGAATCGAAGACTCCATCGAATCTAAGGCGCACCTCAATTTTCGCATCATTAAAAAAAAAGAGCATTTTCGAATTATTCATATTTTAACCATTGCGATGTTTATTGAAACATTTATATGGTACCTGCTACCGGTTCCCTACTACAAGTGAATCCCGCCAACGAAACCTGACTACGAGTATGTACCGTAAAATATCAGATTCTACCGCTTTTCCGATTATGAAACTGATAACAATTGTTGTTAACCAAACACAGTAAATTTAACGGAGACAAATTTCGCTGACCATTTTCTTATCAGGAAAACAAAATGTTGATTGTTGTAATGCAGCAATCAACAATTTTAAGGAAAGTTAACAATAAAAAAAAGATTCATCGAATCTGAGGCGCACCTTAATTTTGGACATCCAAAATCTGTCAAAAACATGCGCCTTATATTCAAAGAAATACGGTATCAGCAGAGAGAAGACGGGATGAGTGACGGGGGAAAGAAAAAAGGTAGGAAGCGGTGTGATGCAAGTCAAGGACGCCTAATCTGACTCTGGTTATCGGAAAACGTTTTATTTTTGCGTGTTCTATTTATGCATATTTTGAGCTTGTTTTTTACTTTTAAAAGAAACTATTATTTTCATGGTTATTCATCGGTTTATATTCTATCTGGTCATATTCTAATTTAATTATTACAAATTACAGACTGAATTCAAAATTAACGTTACATATTCTTATGAAACTTAGGTAAACGCCAATTTGTATAACGTAAATTATAAAATTTAGCTGGGTATATGTTTCTGTAACCACCTTTCTTACTGTAAAGATGGAGGGGAATTTTTAAAATTGACTAAAAAGTTTTGGCTAATTATTTATAAGGAAAACTGTACTTTATGATAGATAAAAAATTAGTAAGTTTTAATTTCTGAAGTTCATAATGGCCCTAAGAAACAACCTTAAAACCAAAATGGTTAACATCTTCGTGAAAGTATCTCCAACCCCCCTATGTACTGATAACCCTAGACCCTTAACTATAGAGGCCGTTACGATTTTCTTGCTGAACAATCTAGTAACTCTGGCTTTAAATCCTAATATGACCGTTGAAACACATCATTAACGAAGCTATTTCGTCTTTTTTTTTTTATCGAAATGTGAATACAGAAAATACGTTTCAAGAAAAGCTTATTTCTTGGAAATGATTCAAGTTGCTGCACAATTATGTGTTCGGATAATAAAATATTCGTATTAAAATTAATAATGTGCCCTTTGTGGAGCAAACGAAGTTGGGTCATGGCTTTATCTGAAATCTGGACAGAATATTTCACAGAAAGTTAAAATTGGATCCAGCTTCGGAACTTCTAATTACACTGAATATTGTACCACTTTCTCCGTTCTTTAGTATTAATTTCGTATTATGATTATGATAACATTTACTGAAATGTGTTACTTATGTGCTGTTTATGATACAAAAAAAAATAAGTGTTGCACTCTGTTTTGCGTCTATCAATGATTGTAACTCAGTTTTTTTTAAAAAAGAAGTGAAATATTTTATTACATCATTAAGAAGAATGAAAATTCTAGAATGTATCACAAAAAATGTACTTTCAATTAACACTTTAACTGCATAAACAGTGAAAAATATTTGCTTGTAGTTGCCAAACGTATACTAAAATAAACCTACAAATCTGTATATGCTGTATACTAATTGAATGCCAATAAAGAAAAAAATAAAGTCAAGAAGGGACAGTAAAACCTCTACTTTAGTGTCCGCCTCAGCACTCAACTGACTTGCATCTAACAATAAGCCGAGCGCACGAGGAAACAATGTCGCGCGCGCTCACAACTCCTTGAACAGAGCAGAACTCCTTCAACTAATAGTACAACCGAAAAGCATTCAACTTGTAACTGACATCTTGGCCTGGTGGTCTAGGTATTGGAAAGCTGATCGAGAGGTCTCGTAATCGAATCATGGTGTCGTTACTTTCACATTCTTTTTTTTTTTTCAAGAAATTTAACATTTTTTTAGGAATAAACGCATTAGGAATTTTAATAGAAGTTGTGTCCAAGTGCACGTGAAAGTTAGGTAAGTGCGTTTCGGTTCTTTTCATTGCACACGCTAGTTGCACAGAGACAGTATTTCCTCTTGCGCTCGCCTTAGACACAAGTCTCAACTGCATCATGCAAGAAACTTATCGAATATAACTCTGTATCTCTAAAACTTAACTAATTCCTTGAATGCTTATACGTGTTATATTAACATGGAATATATGGTCACCTTGGAGCCAGCACGTACTATGTCAAACTTTTAGCACAATTGAATTAACATTGTAGTCAAAAACCTTTTACTGAAGCTCATCATACCCAAAAGTAGAATCTCACAGAACAGCCGCCAAATGGCTAGAAATGTTAGACATGTAATGCGTTTATACAGACTTTAAATGGAGCTTTAAACATTAAAACTAATTAGTCTCAAACGTAACTGAAGTGTATATAGACCTAGTACCTCTTGGGTGTAAGGCGATGATATATTGATTAATTTGTTTGTCAATTACCAATGTCTAATATCAGTTTATAATTCTAGAATAGTCCAGTCTGCTTAGACTCTGGCTATTTATTAATATTGCATGATAAGACATGTAGAGAAGACGGGACTTGATAGTGACTGGACAGTGGTATCCACTAATTGTCAGCATTTAAGGACAAGGACGTCGGTGAAATATATGGATTTCAGGTAGTTGAACATGTGGGAAAATATTGCAAGTAGGACTTCTTTGACATAGGAGCAGACGCCCAACTCGACGACATAATGGCGGCACAATGTTTGCCCGAATGATAGACCCCGCTTGTTTACCAACTCAGACCAAAACTACGAAAATAATGTCACCACTTCACATATATCAGCTATGTTGTCAGTTAATAATCTGGTGGAGCAGGATGGGATAAAATGAACGAAGCAGTCTTCATTGCTCTTACACAAGACTCAATCGACCGTCAATTAAACGATTTAATGGTTTTGCGGATGCCTTAGTTCAGTAAAGGTATTATTAACATAAGAAGAATAGTTAAATGCTATTCAAACGGACGATATCCCAATAGCCTAGTTATTCGGATAATTAGCGGCGAAGGTTCCAGGTTCGAACCCTACTGTATACATTTGAAACATTTACAAAAATAAGAAATTATCAAGAAAACAATTTACAAAGTCCGAGTGAATTTTTTGTGTCACTATGGCGGAAGTGTTTCCTTTTTAATAAAATGATAAGACTTTGTACCCTCTTTTCAGCCATACTGGCTCAAAAAGAAAGTAATTCGCAAAATGGTGCAACCTCACAGATCTTGGCTGGGAATAGTAAAAAACATGCAACACCACAACCCAGGAATATAAATAGGGTTGCCAGGAGACTAGAGTACCCACTCAACACATCTGACTACACTCTAGCTCCAATCATTTTCTACACCCCAGACGAGCGGTGCAGAAATGTCTTCCAGATTTAAGAATATTTGGGAAAGAGGATTCCAGATCCTTGTGATTGCTGCTAAAAGACAGTAAAGCTGTACAAGGGAATAAATACCGATAAAGCGACACGTCCAATCTTTTTAATTAGATCTTCGGTTCATACTCTGAAGTACCAGCTGTCTCAGATTGGCGATAGTCAAACAAAGAAACGAAAATCTGAACATGGGAATTATTTCATACGATGATACGCATAACAATTCATGTGTGACTCAAACTGTATCTTTAATCACTTCGGATTACTACAGGTGGCAAAAGACCATGTCTTACCTTTACCTTAGTAGGGTCTACACCTGTAGTCTGGAATCGCAATTCCTGAAATAAAAGCGACGAACATAAAAATGGAAGTAAAATAAATATTTAACAACAAATAGGTTGTTACAATGAATATAATTTCTTTTGTGACTAGAATTCTTGCATCACTCTTCCCTTTACGCCGAACGCGTTTTCATACTGATTTGTAAGTCTACCTATTAGAAAAGTGGTCTAATAGGTCTTTATACCAAAGATCGAATTTGAACCATCTTAGATTCTGTATCTCAAAAAAACATAACTTCTATTTAGGTGACCCCCAAAATCCCCCTTTAAGGCTGAAGCAAAAATACAGGCGGAGTGAGATAATTACTTTTCGATCATTTGTGATAATGTTGTGATTCGGCTAAAAAAAGTTGTAACTTTTGAACTCCTCTACCGATTTTGACTTGTTATACCCAGTCTGAAAGTGAAGCGTAGATTACTATTCTGCTGCGTATATGCTCTGGGATCAGTGCTATCATCAGAAATGTGAATAAAACTGAACCGCCCTAGGGATCCTACTGACCTATATTTTCTGTGTGTTAGTAAAGCAAAGATATTTCAAATGGAAGTTTAAGCATCAAAATTAGTCTTATTCGCTAGACCCAAAATTAGTGTATATTTGTGGGTTCCGCTAACATACTCGTTTGTGAGCGTCACTGGAAGAACTACCGTTCTTCATGACAATTTATGTATATTTTGTCATTCTCTGTTGTATGCTGAACGACTTTAAATTCATCCGAGAAGCCCAAGACGCAACAAATCTTCAGCAGGATGTCAATCAAGTTATTTGTTGGTGTAAATAAAACAACTTGATGATAAATATTGTTAAAACATCTTCCAATCCTGTACTAATCGCACGAACTACATAGCTAGTAAGTAATAAACACATTATGAAGGCGAATACTATAAAAGATTTGAATGTGTTCTTTATTCCGAAACTGAAATTTAATGAATATATTGAAATATATTGTTTCTGAGGCTAGAAAGCTGATTGTATTTATATTTTATCAATGGGCAAAATTAAAGAAGAACACAGACTTTGATAATTCTATATACAATTTGGTTAGCTTTATGTTGGAATACGCATCAATTATCTGGAATCCACTCAGTAAAACATTTTAATGAATTGAAGGATTTTCAAAATTATTTTCTGTGATTTCTATATCACGAGCCCAAACTGGATTATTAATCCTATAATTAGCAGTATTTGTGTAGAACTTTTCGAGGTTGATACTTTACACGTACGAAGGTAAATCGTGGCCAAGCAATACATTGAAGGTATCATAAATAGCATAGTTAATATCAACGTTCATATTTACTTTGTGACCATGTGACCAGTCTCTGTAAAGATTGTAAAAATATAATAAACACATGTTTTTAAAGGAAACTATAAAACAAGAATATATTGGCATTTTATTATATGTTTTTATTTCAATTTCAAGTTTTCAAAACATTATTAAACATTTTACCTAATAATTACTAGGCATTGAAGAAATTCCCTAGGACAGTTCACAATATCCAGGTAAAGAAGGTAATATCACATAAAATATACATTTATTCCAACTTTGCCCAAAAATATCAGGCATCGTTTATGGGGGCTTTGCCTACAATCTCTGAATTTCCAACCTTAACGGTTACATGCCCATACAATATTTATTGTACATAAAGTATATATGAAATACAATACAAAATATAATAGAACGTAATTAAGTGAGTATGACTTTATTGGAAGATAAGTGTATATATGTAAAACGCTTCTTAAGTTACAATATAGTTTCAGGTGTGAACAATCTGTTTCACCTGGAAATAGTTTGGAGAAAGTCTTCGGTAAACATTCAGCCTCATTCATTTAGCGTGCTGGAGAAATAAAAAAAATACAAGTGTATTAAAGAAAATAAATAGAACTCAAGAAGAAAATTAAAACATCAACAACGAAATATTATTATTCTGCAAATTAAAATTTAAAAAGAAAATGTAAGTTACCTAATGTTTCGCTAGAAAAACAATTTCTTAAAACATTTCAAGATTGTTTACGATATGACACATGGATACATACACTTAAAGTTCTGTATCAATAATATGAGAAAAACGAAAGAAATAAACCAGGCAACGATCGACAAAATGAAGTAAGTTCCTTTCGTTCTTTAACGTTGATATATAAATCTCTAATCCAAGCTCAGATTTCCTCCTTACTGATTTGTTCTTCCGCCTATTCACTTCCTGATGCTTCTTAGTATATACTATCATGTGCAAGACTCACAAGCAGTGGACTATTAGTTATATTGAACATAAGGGAATTAACTATATTCAATGCCGCATACATTTCGTCCAAAAAGACTTTTAGTTTTTAAGAAATACTCCTAATATATCTTGTATAATTTACTTCTGAACATCTCTAATGAAGACAAAACCTCCAAACAATGTATTTAATGTTCTCTAGCTAACGTGGAAACGTCAATGACGCTTGCGAATGGACTCTGACTGTGACATTTCTGAGCATAGTGAAGGTGCAGATTTAAGACTTCGTTTCTCATTACGTTTCCTGTTGATTGCAGCCACTGCAATTGCTCTTTCTGATAAAGGACATTTTTTGTTAGTTTCTGACCATGTATTGAAGAGATCTTCTTGCGAGTGTCTCGCACTTAAACCTACGGCCGCAAAAGCATACGGGCTGTGAAGTAGGGAGGTCAAGGGCGGTTAATTCTGTATCTCTATTTTCACCATTCTGGCGGAATGGATAGGTTTCCAACCCTGTTAGATTTAAATTAGCCTGATCATGATTGGCGATCCCAAAAGCTTTCATAAGTGCTTGGACCCATCATAGACCCTCACCCAAAAATTGATTTAAGCAAAACTTCAATGGTTACAATATTTTAGCTAAATAGATTTATTTCTTGCTCATTTTGGAACTGCCACCGAAATTTCCTTTTCAATGCGAAATAGAAAGTTAACATTTGAGTAGTACTTAGATATGAATATTAACTTTTTTCATCGTACTGAGGAAAGTGCAAGAGGACTCAGAATACTTTTACTCTAGCTGATATATGAATAGAGCCTAAAATATTTATTTATGTGCTAGTACATTTTTCAACAAATATTGAAGGAGATCATGACAAGCGGAATGATATTTATCATATTGCAGTTTTTGCAGTTTGAATTACAATTTGCCCTTGGAGATCCAATGTTTGGGCATTTGATATGTTCCTTTGGTTTTCACAAACATAAATTAAGTATAGTTTTCAAGAATCTGATATAGTATTAGATGAAGATAATTTTCGATTGTTAACAGGCTAAAAACTCTTGGACCATTAATACTCACATTTTTTGAATGGGAATAAAACTACGTTGAGAGGTAGCATAAGTATGTACCGTACTTAGATCTTGTACGGACAGGCATCGGTTGAATAAATGTTATAACATTCAATATTACCTATCCTATGTACTAGGGACGTTGTAGCACGTTGAAATACCCACAACTGAAGGCAACATGATTGTTTTTAGAAATACACAACCATTAATTATTCACACAATGATTACAATTTACACACAGAATTTTAATATAACAATGTTATGCGATTTGTGGTTTGACGGCGCTAGCACCTAGAATATCCACATTGATTTGAGATGTTAGACAAAGACTACTCTTACATCCTCTTTTACTCTTTCTCCTGTACAAACTAACTCTTGAGGTGTTCTCGTTGAAATGCATAGAACGAAAAAATGGGAATTCTGGTGTTCTCTAGTATCACATATTAGAAATCAAAACGGTACAAAAATTAAAGGTCATTTTCTACATTTTTATATTTTACAAAGAGCTCAATAGAACATACAAGAGTTATCAAAAATGGCTACTATCCAACCTTTAACATTAAACACGTAAATCTTGAAAGCAAATACATAATAGACAGGCATAACAAAACATTTCACTCTGTCCACAATTATTCTGGCTTTCCGCATCAATGATGGAGATGATCCTCTCAATATCGTTGAGTTAACAAAGAACTATATTATTAACTTAACAAAAGGACTTCTGTTAACCATACATGTTTGTTTTGAACACATTTGTGATACTTGCAACGTTTTTGTATTAACAAATTTGTATAATTTATCTTTCCCTTTTTAAAACTTATTCTTAGCATTTTGTCAAAAACGCCTTCGTTATTTTAGGCGAAGCTTATATCTTTCCATTCGTTTCGATCTTGAGTTGTTTTCTTCCTAAATACAGTTTATTATGTTTTATATTATCAAGGAGTTAGACTTCTTTCTTCCTTTTCACATATTTCGTAAACCATACTGCCAGTTGCATCCAACAGTCTTTGTGCAATTAATGCTCCAGTAAATTTATCTTCTCTTCCTCAGTGACTCCAGTGTTACTTGTCTCTCCTCTCTTTTCTTGAGCAGTTCGTCATTTCGCATCTTCTGAATCAAACTGATTTTATTCTAATCTTCTTCACGTACTTATTTCAAAGCTTCCCATGATTCTCTCGTTCCTATATTCTACATTTCTGCATAATACAAAACATTATTTACTATCTTTATTAACTCTTTATTCATCAATCTGCAGAAGAAAATTCTTCTTCCTGGTGAATGCCTGTGTCGCCGACGATTCTCCAATTTATTCCATTTTCGCATTTCATATAATTACTTATAATTATTTTCCAAATTCTTGATACCTCATACATGTTTCGCTTTTTCTTTTCCAATCTTGAGGTTGGTCATGATTCCATTTGTTGAAATTATTACCATTTCTTTTCGTTTATGTTCTTTTCAGTTCATGTTCCTCACTGTTATTCTCCATATATTTGAAATCAAGTTAATTAATGTCTTATTTTGCTGCATGAATAACCATAAAAATCGCAAATATTAATGTATTTGATTTTGTCTTGATTCCTAGTGTAAATCTTTTTGTTTTCGAAAAATCTCTTTACAACATTTGGTTGTATCGCTTTTCGACAAATTACTGTTGGTCCTTATAAGTCGTGGTCTACTTTAAACATCACTTTATAATTTAGATCAAAGTTCTTTATACATCTTCAGTCTTTTCATTCCACACCTTCATTTCGCAACATATCCATTAATATTTCCCACTTGGCTCGATCGAATGCCCTTTTTCTAATGAACAAGTGCTTTGTATACTTCATTAATTCCTGTATGTATCTTACTCCTTTTCCTCTTAACAAACTAATGGAGTGTTTTTCTCTTTCTCTATTTGACGTCCAAACTATTTCTCTTCAAATTCTACATTCGCTCTTTCATATAGCATTTCATTTAATATTCGTATAAGAATATTTGCTGAGTGTGCTTTTACGTTGATGGATCGGTAATCACCATTATTGAATTCTTCTTTATCAGTGGAATGTTTACAGTTACTAAAACGTCGGTTGGCCATTCTTCTCGATTATCGATTTCGTTGGTTTCACATGTTTTTCATATTTTGCTTTGATTTTTATATTTTTATCAATTGAATAGAAAGAGCATCCACATCCCTTTAGTTTTCGATTTTTCATCTCACTAAACTCTTCTCAAAATCTTTTTTGGAGTATATAGGGCCATTTATCATCATAATTTACTTCCACTTTTTCTATATTATCAATACATGATTGGTGAGACGCTTCTACTTATTCTTTTTATTTACTCAATATAAATATTCGATCACAAATAGGATGTTTACTTTTATCGAAAATGACCACACATATTTGTATCTCCTTCTTTTAAATCTATTGTTTTTCCTTTCTCTTATTTTAGGTAAAATCTTTATGTTCTTTCCAGCGTTATATTTGTATTGCATTACATTTTTTGTAATCCATGTTTCTTTCCGTTTGTCCTTTTGTTTGCAAAGCTCATTATTATCTTTCCTTGTACATTCCTTTTTCTTCCTCTGTATCTATGCTTTCCATTTTGTATTCTCCTTCGCTCCTTTCAAATTTATCTGCTACTACTTCTTTCTTGTTCGTTTTCTCTTTTGATATTACATTGCTTCTTGTACTCTATCGAACAAAACAGGGTTTTAAACGACCCAAGCAATTAATCGAACACTCATCTATTTACATAATTTGAGTAATTTTCTTAAAACTCCTTCAGAAATTTATCGCAAATCCACTAAATTTTAAGATTCTTCAGTGATAACCTTCTTAGTTTTACATATACCTTTGATAATAATAATAATTATTATACTCAGATTGAATGTGGGTTTATCAAGAGCTATTGAACTCTTCAAACAGTGTCTAACCTTTTCCTAAATTATTATCTACTCGAATTGAATCCTGTCGTTTTCTGAGCTTGTTCAAGAATATGTTTCATCTTTTATGTTTGAACCATGTACAGGCAAAATGTTGTTATAACAAATTTTACAGGACCAGCGATTTTATTTCGCTATGACGAAAATTCATTGTAATGTACATTCTAAATCAGTACAAGAGCTCGGCAGGGATTTCGAAAAAAAAATCATTTGTAATTTCCTTATGATGACGTTCGTTGTAAAGAAATTTTGCCTGTACCTTGGCCCATCATTGAATGCTGGTTACAAACCTCCATCAACTTCTAGTCACTTCGGTTTCTTTTTCGAAACTGATATTTTCCTAGAGCTCAGCAGAATTTGCAAAATAATAATATTAGCATGTTATATCAGTTGAATATATCAAACTTTAAAGAAAAAATATTTTTGGAAAAAATAATATGTTGAAAATTCTAATGTTTAGTTGTTATTATCATTATTATTAAGATTATACCTTGCGTTGATTTGTAATATACGTACCGTTGGCACTGGCATCGACATCAGCACTAACGTTTTGTCCGGCTACATCGGCGTCTGCGTTTACCCCTGCTTCCGCGTTCACTGCAGGTGGCTGACGTGAATAGAACAAAATAGGTATAAGTTATCAAATTTAATACACATAAAATTAAATATAAATATTATTTGCCAGAGTTAATAGCGCTTATTTATTCTTACAAATAGTCCTTAGCTAAACTTTTTGTCGCAATATGCACGTTAAATCTTCATATTCGTGTTTGCAGCGTGAACTACGTTATGTCCAAGAAATTGATTTTGGAGAAAATTGGGTTTGAATATGTTGTGGTAATACCCACAATACGAATTGTCAGAAAAACGTTCGCACACAGTATACGTGAACGTTATTTACGAACCAGAAAAAATGCCATATAAGTACATTTTGAAACCAAAGACGAAGGACTAATGGCAACCAACATTATTATGAAGGAAAATATAATAATATATAATAATAGGCTTACCACTGTTCACCCACACGACATTACGCATTCCAAGTATGAGTATAGGTACAAGAAAATTCCCGAAGTATTTATTTTTTCTTCATTCTGAGCAATTAGTAAAAGGAAAATGAAGATACAAAATCAAATATAAACGTATACAAATCTATTTCAGTAGGACATTTTGTATTCTGTATCAAAAGCACCTTTCTTTTGTTGTCACAAAATGGTGAATGCACATCTGTTTCTCTGAGATGACTATCCGCCATTAATTCTAACCTTTTCCCTTCTTAATTGTTTCATTTATTCACTCTGCCCCCCCTCTAATCGCAATCACTTTCTTTATTTTGGGGTGGCTTAAATTTATAGCTTTATTCACTCTCGTTTTGGAACGTTTGTGAGTTTATTGCCCATCTTTTCTACCATATACTTCTACCCTGTATCCTCACAGTACACTGTCTTCAATTTTAATAGAGCTGTTTTTCTTTTGCGATTTTCCTGTATTGCATGGGAGTTTACGTGGCTCATGCGATAGTCACTGAGCGAGTTTCCGGGTTCATATTTTTTTCGCATTGTGTTTCCATGCTTAGCACTCTGAAATTCATTCAACCTACAACGAAATGGTGTCCCAGAGTGCTCTTTGTTCTCCGGGCTTCTTCAAAAAGTAGTTCCTCTAGCATAGGACCGACCATCCGATATCACTTTCTGCCGTAGGTTGAGAGTATGTGGAATGCTACCTACACATCACCTATGTGTTGTTCACGACCCGTGCGCATCGCATATGGGGTAGTTTTGTCTTTTATGATTTCCTTTATTATTGCATGTATTATTGTATTTTCTTCTTTCCCATGTTCTTAATAATCAACATAATATGGGTGTATGTAATGCCCGAATCCGTGGAGTTTGCAAGGCCTCATAGCAATGATGAAAACAGGTAAGATGAACTAAAAGGAAATCTAGAAAATTTGCCATTTTCCTATTTGAAATCAGCTTAAGTTTTTTTATATATTACTTGTGGATTCAAATATCTATCCTCTTCCTTTAAAACTGACAGTCCTGAATAACTCATCTTCGTCCAACAATCTTTTATAAAATACCATAACATATTATTTTTCCTTTACTGAAGCCACTTTACCTCTTTCCAGACGAAAATATTACCATCTATGTCTTGTTTGCGTTGCTGGAAGTTACCTTCGAGTGACAATGAAAAATCCCGAAATCTATCTTCCTACAACTGTCCTACCTGTATAGTTACATGGACATAATCCTTGATAATTGCCAATAGTCGTTTTATATTGCTTTTTCCTTATCTCGATTAGAGTGTGTCAGGTATTATACTCATGTGCGTAGAGTGTGATATGTACCAGTGAGGGGCATAAAGTATGTAGACTAGAGATGATTTCTCTTAACACCTCCGAGACACACTGTTATTCCGTTGGTTCGTGTAATGGAATTGCACTTACACCCTTACATACTTATACTTTGCAGGCTCTACCTGACTGCAGGAATAAATTCATTTTACCAGTTTGGGACTTAACACTCTTTACTATGCAACAATAGACCTTACCTTACCAAAATAAATATATCTGTATCATAAATCTACAGAAAATGATGAATAGTTGAACATTCGTGTTTCCATTTTTAATCTAGTGTTAGAAAGTTCTAGGTGTATGGTATTTCCATGATTGTAAAAAGATAATTAAAACACAGCAATACATTATTAAACCCTAATCGTATTTGGTGATGCCCTCAAATATGCAGGGTGGTTCCAAAAGATACGAACAAATTTCGTGAGGTGATTCCTGACATAAAAACCGCGAAATTACTTATTTGACAGTGTGAGAAATGTACATTAACTCGTATTAGAGACTATTGAAAACGTGATAAAATAAACTGCAAAGTAGTGTGTTTTGAATAGCATGACTCCAGTGCTTCCTATTCAGGGAATTATTACACGTAAAACATGCTCTATCTAAAAATGCACATTACAAACAATATAAAACATGTGATGTACGAGAATGCCGAATAATAATGACGGATTCCCAAACATTTTAAGAAGACAAATAAGTCAAACAAAGAATCTCAAGGATAATATAGCAGTAGACAACATGAATACGTGAGTAGGAAAATTATATCTAATTAAAAGGAAAGATTGCAGAGGGAGAAATTATGTGCGTGGTTCCATTTCTCGATTATAACTGAGAGGAGGCAGACATTCCAGCCACTCTGAAGTAAAGAAACTGTATTTAATCAGACCAGTGGAATTGACGAACGTATCAGAGATTCAGAATCCATTTTAGTAGGGTGAGGCATGTATTTGGCTCTAATATCTTGCACTCTGCTCAAAAACCAGCCTAGGGTGCGAATAAGATGTTATGCGGAAAAGGGAAAGTTAAGCACAATACAACTACCTAAGAAGATGCTGTCAAAAAAGGGAAGAAAATAATCAAGTACTACCATTTTCTGCTTATTGTATTTACTCGGCAATAATGTGTCACGTAAAATAAAACTTTGACGATTCTTCAGAAAGGCGCGGGTTTTGCGGAAATTCAATTTATTGTTAATTTATTTGTAAGGCAATGCAGATTAAAATGGTATGTAGGTTCAGAAGAACGAACAAGCACGTCATAAATTTTAGACAGGTAATAACGGTGTCAGATTCTGTCAGAACATATTAAACTATCTAGCATATAATTAAAGTTCAGACCTTGAACAGTAAGTTTTGGGAAATATCTTAATGTAGTTTAAAATAAGCGCGAACCAAATTTAACAAATATAAAAGTACAAAATCGACAACATAAACCATCAACTGCCGAATGTATCACAAGTACACCTGTGATCACCTACAATGATCTTGATCTGTTTAGAATTGTTTTCATTTAATTAATGAAAAGGTCGCTTTCGCATAAGTGCAAAGTACTGGATTCCAATGTTGGTGCATTAAATTCTGACACAAGTTTACTTTCCTTCGTCAGTCATATCATTCCAATGAATAGATGCTATATTGATGTAAGGCACCACTAGCTACTAGGTTCGTTTAGTTGGCATGTTGTGGTCGCAGACATAAACGTGAGATATAATCGGGCTTGACTGGAAATTACACTACCCTCCAAAAACTGGAATTCATTTTGAATTTAACTTGTAAGACATTTAGGCAACTTTAGCTGAGGTACGATGAATGGCGATCTGATGAATTGCTGGAATGAAGAAAGTGGGAAGTACTCTAAGGAAACGTAAGTACAGGTCTTTGTCTACCAGAAAAGGCACATGACATGTAGTGGCATTGAACCAAAGTGTGCCAGAAGTGTGGCCTATACCATTTGACCACCGCAGCACACATAAATTGGAAATAAATCGACTACTACTACTAGTACATACGCATTACAGCTTTAGAAATTGGAGATATGAGTTTGTCTACATTTTAGTAACAGCTAAATTACGAAACAACATATGTAGGATATTTTTGTAATTGTAGCATAAAGTTCTGATGGCAGAACTGTTCATCAGGAACATAACAATCTATATCAGCAAGCCATTCAGCGAGAGTGGGGTCTCGCGCCGCATTGTTTGACTTCAGCACTAATGTGTAGTTTGAGATGTCACAAATCGAATAAGGTAGAGAGGTTTTCACATACTATGAAAAACATATACAATTGATGATATTTAGGAGGGCTTGCAGAATTTATGATTGATCCATTGAAGTAATTCAATGTATATACCACTCATACTGTTACCGCTTTTTTGTACGCTATTGGTACCACACCGAACTTCAAAGTTTCAAGGAGTGACTACGATGCCATTATCACTTGGATTTTTCGTTTGGGAATTTGGTACCTATTGTCAGTAAATTTTAAATTTCATAACCGGTTCGTGCACAAACTGGGATAGTACCGCGTTTCCGTGTGGACATCATTACATTTTTTCAATTGATGAACAGAGCGCGAACTGTGCACTATGAATAGAAATCCTGCTATATATTCTAAGCAACTGTGTACCCGAAGCGATGCCGATCTTTTTACAGTGGATAATAATATGGTCAGGATATACAAGTTCACATTTTTTTGGCCAGAAATTTCCGTTTGTCTTGATAAAATCAGAAATGAGAGCAAGGAGGTAAGGGAACTCTGGGGGAAACATAGGGAGATTGGATGAGGTGCTGTAGCTTGTCCACTGACGTTCAGGTAGAAAGTTGCAGATAAGTTGTTTTACTCGTTAGTAAAATGTTAAACTGCTAGCCTATATTTAAAAAAATGATTAGGAGAAACTGTACATCTGAGGAATAACATAATGGTACTGTATGTTAAGTTTATTTAACAGCTTTGTTTAAGTAGTCAACTCTTCTAAATATTGATATTCAAAGTTACCTTCATACGTATTCCTCACCAAGCACATTACGTTGCAATGCTTACGGTCTGGTCTTCTTTTTGAGAGTGAACGAACCTCAGAAAGAAACATCTATCAATTTTTTTGTCTGTAAGTCTAAGTAGCTAATTTATAACGGAATCAGTCATTTCTCACGAGACGTGTAGTATTTCCTACGTAAGGTGTATTGATAATGTTCTAACCATAACATGGCACTTTTCTCTCCTCGAATGGGCTATCAATTTGTTGATTAGTTGGGAAATGTTATTGAAGAAATGTTATGTAACTCTTTCACATTTTCGTATTCTTGAACAGCAAAAATGTGGTTCCAAATCTTGAGTAGGATATCTAAATTAGATGACCGATTAATTATTATAGTTATGATATTTCTCGAAGGACCGAGCGGCACATTAGTCACTCCTCTTCTGAATTTGTAACGTTCAATATTATTAACAATATCTACCTCTTCAAACGACTGACGACAGATTTATACGACAATGTTAGACGCAGTTCCTTAATAAAACTGCCAAAACTATTGTTGTGGAAATAAATACAAAGTTTATTTTAAAACTAATAACGACGATTTACTTCAAGTTCAACGAACACTTTTACCGCAATCATTTCTATGTTAGAAAAATTGCACCGTTTATCATATATTACATGAAAACCACAAAAACAATTCCATTGCAAATACTAGTTTTTGTACAGAATTTCAATCAACCGTTAACAATTAATAGTTAACAACTAACATTTCTCCATTTTCTTTCTTAAACATACACAAAGCTATCAACGATCTTACCTATTACTTTTTGGTTGTTTCGATTTTTAAGACACTACAATGAGAAATCAAAATCTACCCTTATCCTTACACATCCTTCTAGAAAAAATTCACTTTGATAATTAAATATATTTTAAAATGTCACAAATTAATTTTTCCTTGTTATTTGTTGAATCTCAAGATAAATCATTCAAATTCATATACTAAGTCTATAAAAGTTACACTTTCTAAAATCTTTAATTCTGCATATAAAAATTTGAAAATATCTTAACGGAAAACTTAAATCAAGTTATATTAATACAGGGCGAATTATTCGAAGGAATTTATTTTATCAACGTAAGTTTGGTTGAACTTAAGTTTGATTGTTTTCACTAGATGTTCAGATATATGTATTTAATAATTCAGCTTCGTTTAATAATTTTTTGGATTTATATATAGTGTTAACATTCTTGATACTAATACGGTTGAATCACCGATGATAGAGCGGAATGTATTCATACACAAGTTTGTGGATAATTAATTTAAGCTTTTTCACATGCTGAACGTTTGGAAATATCAATAACTGAATTCTGTTCCGAAGGAGAATAAAATAAGTTAAAATATTTAGTATGACAGTAACAGAAAGGTTTGCCCTATATGAACATAATAATTGTGGCTATAAATGTCCCAACTACTCTTACGGATATACTATACACGAAACCTTCTGAACCTCCTTCATTATGATCTAATTGCATGGAAAAACAGATTCAATAAATGTGTTACGAAATGTGGATGAAATTTGTTAAAGTACTTTTAATACTTAGCAAACTAATGTATTCCCTAAATTCATCTAAATTATGTCTCTACCTAAGTATTTACTATTTCCATTGCTATATAGGATTATTGGCCTAGACATAGCTGCCTAAAGACCTTAACATACAAATTTTGATTTCAAAATTGTATAAAGTTGTTGTCCCTTTCTAAGAAGTCAAAACGAAGTGTTTTCGCGCGTCAAAATCACAAAGTGTTCTTTGTGGGACTTATTTATAAACCAAGAGTGAACTAGTGTCTAACATTTATAGTATCGGCAGAATGTTAACCAATTTTATCATCAGTACCTCATGCATGCAGAACTCTTTTCAACAGAATTACCGTTGTGCAAAATTGTATTTTATTAGTATTAATTATCTCAGAAGATAATATTGTATTGGATGATGTATTAACATTTACCTTTAAATTATCTACTAAATTTGTCTTTCAAGTTTACCGTTAACAGTTCACACTTACGGAACAATAGTTTTACTACAATATTTTCAATGCGGTGTTTGAAAAGCGAAATGTTTCCTAGGAATTTATACATTTTTACTTTGTGAGCATTACATTGAAGTACTATAAATAAGAGTAATGTATGACCAAACTATAATTTCTTACCGTGATAGATCCTGTTGTTGAAGCAATAGTAGTTGCAGGGCTTGTATTTATACTAGTAGTGGTAATCATAGGAGTAGTACTTGCTGTCATAGTGGCAGGAACAGAAGATTCACCTAAAATTGAATTATTCAATATTAATTAGGAATGTCATAAATATTACGCTTCTTTTGTAGAAATATTTTGGGAACGCGTGTTTAAAAGTCGAAAGGTATCGTCCATAACTGAATCACTTATTTCAGAATCCGCTCTTTCTGGCTGACTCGCATCCTTTGTACAGTACAAATGGTATGATGAAGGGTACAGATATCCTTTGAGACGAAAGATTCACTTAATATCAGTTTGGGGAAGCAGGAGATTCCTCATGTCAGTCTTAAATGGAACATCTATCATTCATCATACAATAAGTATGCATAAACTAAAAGAGAAAGAAAAAGTCTAAAGTACAGTTCCTGACATGAAGTGATTCAAGTCCCAAGGAATTGTGCAAATGTTTGCTTGATTTGGTTTTTGCTACCCTAACCTCATGAAAGGAGCTTTGGTTATTTCTTTAAAATTAATCAGTTTCAATTTTTCGTTTTCATTCACTAAATCGCGCAGTAGTAATGCTGAATTTTGTCTATACGCTTCAGCAAGACATTGAATAATTTTCTAAGGTAGGCAAACTACTCATGTTACATAACGTTTACCGGATTGACTTCTAATATATTGAGATATATTCGGTTGCTGATGTAAATAACATAGTTATAACTTATATGCTCATCTATGCCGTGTTTTCCTTGTTTATATATGTTAACTTTGATATAGTTTTTAAGTTATTATTTCCGTTCGTGATGAGGAACCACTTTACTTCCGTGCTTGAACAAAATCTCGCAATTAAATATAACAGTGGTATCCATTACACTTTTGTATAATGTGTCATGGATTTAGGGGGAAAAATAGTAATGTTACACAAAACAGGAATTAAGTGCTGTGTATTTGTATAGTCTTTGATATAAAGGCATCTTCGTAGCCGATGTGATACACACCTCTGTTGAACTGCCAGCAAATTAACACATATCTTTGAAGAGGACGAATCAAGTAGATTTAGAAAATACCCTTAAGATGTAATGACAAATTATTCTTGCAGATATCATATAATACAGACTTCATTATACACGACCTGTATTCATATGACAGAATAGTACGAAGGATCATATGGTAAGGGGACGTCTAGTAGAGAATGATATGTTGAAGATTGAAAACACATAATTAGAAATATCTGACATGATTCATTGATATCGATTCACATAAAGAAATGTACATTACTTGTACTCCATATATATGTTAAATAAGTAGACTTTGATACCGCAACACCATTGAAGAACGGTCTTCACGATGTGTCGTTTACACATCAGACGAACAGAAGCAAGAGACAAACCAACGAAACAATATAACGATGACAAGAATAATAAATAAAACGGGTATTGCTATTTAAATTAACCGGCGTAAAAAAAAAACACTCACGAGAAAGATGACGAAATCTTTCAAACGTACGTAATTCAGCCTGTGGCACTCACCTGACCTTCCTAAAGAAAGAAAGACCCTTTATAATACTACGCCCGGTGTTTAAAAAAAAACACTTCCCACATACATACAATTACATTTTCAAAAGTAAAATTATAATAAACGAACAGTCCATGCACCTATAATCAGTTCGCTGTAACTGTCTATTCCAGTTAAGTTTTCGAATGCTAATGCATAACAGATTATAACACCTTAAGATTATAGATGTAAGAAAGACAAGTAACTATTAAAGATAGGCGATCAGTCCAGTACAGTTCGTTGCACTTTGGTACTTAACTCGCGACTGGCTAACAAAATTCCAATCAGAAATGAACACATTTCTAATGGGACTACCAAAGTTGCGAAATGTAAATAAAGTAATATTATTTGTAAATGACAACCAGAAAGATGTACACCATGACATATTTGTGTAATAAATGAATCTCGTTCTTAAAAAAAATAAGAAATAAGGATTTCTATGTTTTTAAAATGTGTAGAAATGGAACAAGTAGGTGGTTAAGTAAATTTGTAGCTGCTAGATCTATCGTAGAACTGATTTGAAATGTATGGTAATCTTGATTTTAAAGTACATTTAAAAGTTGTTAGATGAGAGAAGTAGGTCCAATCAACGTAAATGAATGATACAGATTTGAGTTGCATAACTCAATTGAAGCAAAAGACGTTGTTAGAGCTAGCAAGACTTTGAATGTTCATCAGTAAATTGTGTGCATCTTGCAATTTTCCCTTCAATCATCCCTTGTTCCAAATTATGCAATTGACTTTGGGATATAGGTGATAACGTCTTATGAACTAAGTCTTGACCATTTAATTATGTTAAGACTTGGGTACTGGGTAACTCTGAATCATTTTTAACATTACAAGACTTGGATAGACTTCCTGACTTTGACTCGTCGGAATCATTCCCATTCCTTTGCTTAGATCGACCTTTCCTCCTATTCCTTTTACCATTTTGGAGAAAATTATTACCATCAATTGACCTAATAGAAGAAGGAAAATTAGCTTGCTCGCTATTAACCGAAAACTCCTGTTTACATGAAAGGCGATGTATGAATTTCTGTTGTTTGTGAATGAATTTATCATTGAGCAGTTGCAAATTCTTTGAAATCTCAGTAAGAGATAAAACTACTTGCTCCTATGCTCGGTGAGTTTTGAACCACAACTTTGCCATCTTTCCTCCATTTGATTAACGATACCGTTTAAATCTATTGAGTCGGTGACCGATGAAACAGCTGTTCGGTTGCTAGTCAATTGATTCGATTCCTTAACTGCTTCAAACGACTAATTAGGATAAAAATTTTGCTTAGCTTCATTTCCAATAGCTATATGCCTCAAATCTGTTTGAGTTACTAGGAAAGGTAACACTGATTTATTTGAATTATGAATCACTTGAAGATCTACTAAGCCGATTACTTGTAGCTGTTTATCAAACATAATATTTGCTTACGAGACTTAAGAATGTATGTCTTCGAATTGCAATAGTTTATTCACTGAAATTTGTTGCTTACAATGAGCCGTAGTTGGAATTACTTCAATATCCTGAATTTATAATCTGTAAATTAAAGTACGGGATCAGCGATTATGAATAATTATCACCTGTTTTACCTTTTACGCAACCCAACATGAAAATATCGTTAAAACATCGTGCTAATGAAACTTGTTCTATTGTTGAAGATATTTGATTGTTTGATTCTGGGCACAATTCCATGAGTGGCACTACATCTTCAGGGTTTTCTTCTTGAGATTCTACTAGATTTGTTTGCTTAGTTTTGCCTTTTGATTGGAAGATGCGTCCCACGTGATCTTTCTTCAAGCATGTCCTGCAGATTAGCTCCAACGCGTAACGAATTGTGTAAGCATTAGAATTCTGATGAAACTTCCCACATCGGAAACAGATTTTGTTAGACTTATCTGCTAGTTGTGTCGAAGTAATTTTTGTTTTCGGATTTTTTGTACTTCTTCAAATCGTGCTACAGCTATAGACTTAGGACTAATTCTGTGGAAGAAAACCCTTACGTCGTTGTTCACTTGTTATTCGAGCAGTAACAGCAACATGTATATTTAACCTTTTAGAGACAATTTATCATTAGCAAGACTTTTTTGACGTACATCTTCTGAATATACACTTACTAAAATTTGATCGCGTAACATTAGGTCTGATTGAGGGTCAAATTTATAAAGCATCAGTTGCTTTCTTAGGATATTAAGAAAGTCCGCAACAGACTGAAATTCTGCCTACTTTAAGGTATGAATCCTGAATCTCTCAACAACTATGTTACGACGAAAACTTAAGTTGATTAAGCAGAACTTGTATATCCTCAAACGACTTTCCTTGCGATTTGCTTGGTGCTATCTGATCTTTGAGTGTGGAAAACAATTCATGTGAGACATACTCCATCAATAACAATACTTGGCGATCTGCCATCCCATTGTAAGAATCGCAATATGATTGGAACCGTTTAATGTAAACATTAACACCAATCACGTTTGAATCGAACTTTTCAAGTATAATATTAGTAGCCATCGTAAGTGGAACTTTACTGACAACAGATAATAAACTTTTCACTAAAGAAACAACTGTTGAAAACACAGACAATGTCAAATGATGACACCTCTTTACACTCACAAAAGATACTTGAATCACTTTGTCCACCTTCAACATTCATTTGAACCACTCGCAAAAGGTGCATAACAACAAAACCGCGCCAATATTAACTTAGCACTTAACATCATGTAAGCAACTACCAATTTGCAGCAACATTCATTTCCTGTCAATGTGTATAGTCCTTGATATTAAAACATCTTCGTAGTCGATGCGATACATAATTCTGTTGAACTACCAGTAAATTAATAAAAAAATTGAAGAAGACAAAACAACTAGACGTAGACATTACTCTTTACATATAATGTAAAAATAGCCTTGTAGACATCAGATAATGCAGCCTTTATTATATAAGGCCTGTATTCATATAACAGAATAATATTAAGGATCCTTTCGTAAGTGGATATATAGTAGATAACAATATGTTGTAGCTTGAATAGACATAATTAAATGTATCTTACATGATTCATTGAAATCGATTTACATCCAAAAAGGTACATTACTTGTACTCTATGGATATGTGTAACATAACAAACAAGAAAAACATCAATTAACAATATTGCAAATCGGTAATATTACGAAGTGTCTGAAAGAAACATAATAGTGCCTATTGCAATAAGTACTCATCATACAACTAAACCAAGGTGTTTTAAATTACAAAAGCACACATGTTGATATATTTGGGAAGCATGCGTTGCTGCAATTGCCGCAAATGCACTATTACAGTTTGGTTTACTGGGACATGCACGAAGAGCCAGAGATCGGTTTCGTCTTTGTAAAATACGTATGAGAACGTTGCTGAGTCAGACCGCTCCGATACAGCAACGAGCCAACATTTGTCTCATATGAGTCGCTGATTTACCACTGAGAGATTCGAAGCAGTGCAGAGCCTGGTGGATGTGCCTAGGTGCTTCATTTTCATTTTCCTTCAGTTCGTGGTCAATCGACTCTGAAGCTTGTTCTATATATTACAATACAATAGAGATCATACGATGAGGTCTCTGGGTTTAGGCATTGTTCGCCTTGGGCCCTTTCAAATATCCTTTGAGTATCTCAACAGACTCTCCTCCAACAGTGGACTCAGAAACCAATGTTTGTACTTGACACCCTTATTGATAGGCCAAGACGTCACTGTGATACATTTATTTTTCCAGCGATCGTCGCCATAAGCGGCTTATGACAGACTGTATGCGCACTCGTAGAGTCAACTATGTGATACGTAGCTTCATAGAAACGTAATGTCCTTTTTCAAAAGTGTTAAGTGTTATAATCAGTTGACTTTAATGCTGCTGCCTGATGACAATTTATTGCTTACCTGTGGCCAACCGTGTATTATAACTATGGCGTAAGTACGTACCCTATTTGGCATACCTGGACTCGGTTCTGAGAATAGGTACTTTGGTCAGGCCCAATGCTATATTATGAATATATTTGGAATGACATATGGTATTTTGCTTATGTTACATTTGAACAATGTGTCTGTCAGCCAATATGAATTATATTGCATTCCATTTTACATCCTGTAACAAATAAATTAGCACAGTGCCATTTCGGAAAAGTTGATATTGCCCAAATATGGCGGCACTGTAGCAACTTGTGGAATAAGTTAGAACATGTCAGCTAATAAATGTGGACAAGTTCCAGTGAACTGATGTGATCTGAATTATATTTTAATGTAGACGTAAATTGTATCCCAGTCCAAAATTGCAGTTATAACTAGATAAAAGTTACAGTTTGTTAGATATTCAGTGTTAGTCAAAAACACAATGTTATGTAATGTAAAATAGGCTTGGATATTTTCACTATAGTTCGTTTGGTTTGGAGTGTAAAACTGTTGATTGTGGAGGCTGTCATCTTCGTAAAGTATGTAATTTTCCCACGGAAGGATATCTTGTAAAAATAGCAGGTATTTACTGGGTGACTATGCAAAGAAGTTCGTATGGCTTGTTTTTATCAAATTAGTGCAACGTAATGTTTCGAACACTATTCACTCTTGTTTCATATCAACATGCATTTCCACGTAAGCGAAAACAAGTGCTTTTAACAGATAAAAAATTGTAAATATTGATAACTTCATCGTAATATCAATACGCATCTAGGATTGTTAAAATCGGATGGCAAGATGATGGATTTTATTTCTTTTAGGCTCCAATTCTTTAATTTCTAGTAATATAATTGAAAACTTAAAATGGAAAACGATGTAAGTGCCTAAGTCGAAATTTTACAGCAGTGGAAAAACGTAATATCTCTCGGCCTGGCACATTCTTACAACGACATCTTTCATCGCGAGCTTTAACTAGTTGCAATGGCCAAGGCACTTGCAGATTTTGGCAGGCTTGGCAATTAGAAAAGTTTCACAACGCAAACCTGATTATCGGAATAGTTTGCAGTTACATCCTTTTCCATTAGAAGTTTTCAATTATAGTATCCTTGATACATTGGTTACAAAATTATTGTGTATCGGCTAGTGTATAGGATATAAATGTATAAGACATTATAGTTTTGTGTATCATATGTTTCCTACTTCATTCGTGTTATTAAGTAAAATTTTCCACAAAAAAACATTTGTACTAACACTGTGTTTGAAAACTTCTTATCAATAAATTGTGCAGTGGAATTGAAATAAAATATTACATTTCTTTAGACAAAATAAAATTACAAAAGATACGGAACACTAAATAGAACTTCCTGTAAGTTTTCCTGACGTTCTGTCATTTTACGTTTATTATTCAAACGTTAACAGCTAGACCGAATATTAGTTAGATTAAACCTTTTCTCGTGTTATAAAGGGTGTCATTATATATCGAGTGTCCTTAGAAAAAGGACATAAGCAAATTCAAAAATATGTGAAAATTATATTGGGCAAGATTCTTTTTTCATATTTCCCCCAAAATAACAGCATTTCTAAGTAGCAATCATTCATTATTGAGGTTCAAAACAAACCTTTCTGCGTGAAGGTAATATTATGTTTACTTGCATTCAAATCTGAGTGGCGATTATATGATTAATAATTATAGTAATACTATTGTAGTATACTTACTGCCAACATTGGCATCAGCGCTAACATCAGCTCCAGCGTCAATTTGTCCACTTCCGTCTACACCAGCGTCTACCTTTGCATCCGCGTTGGCTGCAACACTAGGAACAGTAACAGCATCACCTACAGGCTGGATAGCATCTCGGAGTTTGTTCTGTGTAAACAAGTTAATCATTAGCTAAAAATCTTAATTTAATATATTATATTAAACGCTACTTTCACACTCATTGTTTACTTTTCATATAAATTACATTAAGAGAGATGATGAATCTTTGCATATGTAGAGAAAATTTCAGATATTTGCTAATTTCTATTATAACGACGTTTTAGAAGTAGACCTGTATGCAGTTTCAAGCCTATGGTAACGTTAACAGAAACTGAACATCGACTTTCGATTTGAGTGAAGTTTGTAAACTTCAAAGTACGAAACAAATTTGAGATATTTGGTTTGTGAAACTTCGGTTATTTTACAAATTACATTTTTTAAAGAAGATTTTAACGGCATTAGTAGCTTATACAATTCCGAGCTTTGTTCTATGAGAATACTCTAATAAATGCATCGTCTTATAAAATCAAATCTTCCTAATAATCTTAGAAGGAAATAAAAATATGACACGATTTTAGATTATCAATTTCGGGTGAATTCTTTTGCATTCCAAAGATTATTATCATAAAGGAAGGTTGCCAAACGAACCCTTATACCTTCAGAACCATAAACTCTCGCACTACTAAGGCATTTTTTTCCAACGAGAAGTTATGCGAGTCCGATTGATTTTTGAAGGCGAATTGCATAATTTTTCGATTCCAGCGTGAGCAAAAATGTATCATTCTCGTGAATGAACGAATAAAAACGGTAAAGTTTCTTGAGTAGAGCTCAGAATTTGTGGATTGGAGCAAATTGTCCATCCACATTTCGTGAGTTGAAAAGAACATTTTTAAACTGTGCTAACAACCATCTATCTACTGCATGCATTTTCATTGGGCTTTGCACGCGCAGAGAAGCACTAACTTTAGGTTCGAATTGCGCCTCCGTCAAGTTTATTCTTTAGCTAAACATACTAAAAATTTATATATATAATTTTATTTTTAAGTAAATGATTAACAGAAAGTATTGCATGGTGAGCATAAAGTACTATCTCCCTTGGTAGTCCGAGGTTTCAATTTTCACAACAGTATCAACAAACGCAGGTTTGAAACTCGGTACACAATAATATAAAAATAAATACATAGGAATAAACGTGAAACAATTAACAAAACGTTCATAACGATGTATAACACAGATTGCAATCGGAAACAATTGAACTTGTGAAACAATTCGTGATATGTAGCGAATTCCATATCGAAGCCAAAGCTTCTCGTGGAGTCTTTTGGATTCGAAAGTAACATAAAAGGTTACATATTGCGAAACATTGTATGTGTCATTATTATTATTGGTGTTCTGGCTACATTGGCAGATTCTCGAAAACAAAATCTTAAGATTGCAACTATTTTTTAAAGTTAGTTGTTGTTTATGTGTATTTTTGTTTATTATTATTACGTTAACTTCTAAATATGGAATTATTTATGAAATTGGAACTATCGCATCGACTTTGATCCAACTCTGTGTTTTGTACAAGAGATTATGTGTTGACACACATTTTAAGAAGGATGCGTGTCAGAAAACAAAAGGAAGAACCCTGTTCAGCATGCATCCAATAGTTATTTTACAATACTTTTGTGAATAAATAGCTTGTAAATAGACTTATTTTGTAACATGCTTGCAGGAATTATCCAGACACTTGTTATGGCATATCCTGAATTTTCAGGTCAGAGAATTCTGGTCCTAGAACTATATTTCTTCTACAGCTGTCAAAACTCATTTCTCTAAAATTAGTCTTCAGATAACTGAAGATATAGCATTAGCTTCGGGTAAAGCGCAAACTAGTTTAAAGTGATTTTAAAAGTCTCATAGTCTCCAGTCAGATGAATTGCTTTGCCAGGAGGTAAGAATACCGCCAGGAAACTGCTTGTCCCTTTGAAGATAACAGCAGTGATAATTTTTCTGGCATTGAAGAATTTTATTTTATTTTATTTTATTTTATTTTATTTTATTTTATTTTATTTTATTTTATTTTATTTTATTTTATATTTTCCGGTTTTGAGGTGAGTATGTATGTTGCAATGGAAATGACTGCTGGTTTTCTTCCGAGGTGCGATAAAAATATATTATATCCTAATAGGGTTGGGAAACACATTAACTTTCTTTCCGCAGTATTTAGTCTGGAAGCGAGGCTTGAAGCCCGAACTCTCGGAGCCATCACAGAACGTTCCTCTGTTTGGGTCTTATTTATGTGGCGAAGCACTACCTCTAGTGGGTATATGTGTATATTTGCATCCTTTTTGATGAGGCACATTGTTTATCAAGTATAATTATGTTCCCTGTGTTTGGAATCTTTCGCTTGCGGTCCTTAATTATAAATGTATACATTTGAATAATTTCAAATAGAATATGTTGGTACTGGACAGTATTTTGTGCTCGTGTGACCTGAGATTTCGTGCAGCTGTTGTGCTGCGATTATTATGAATATTAATAATAATAATAATAATAATAATCATACTCCGTTGCTATTGTTGTGTATGCATCTACAGTTTGCACTTTATTTGTTGTTGGGTTGTTATAACGGCATTGTTTTTTTAGATCCTTTGTTAATAATTCTGGCACACAGCGCCCAATTACTACGTACATGCAGTGTGGACTTCGATAGTTCAGATAGGACATGATTCGTCGTTCTTTCCGTTATAGACTGATTTGTTCCCGTTTAAATTTACTGAAGGAGATCGTTAGATATGGCCTTATTCTCTTATCGTCTTATCCGCAGTCTTATTCACGTCCTGGACATCAGTTCTACCTTCCCAAAATGTACAGTACCAGTTTATCACACCTTGTTGATACATCTCGTCAATATACAGAGCACTAAAATGCCTATGAATATCAGCTGAGTGTTTGCCCTTTGCGTGAAGATACCGTATGGGTGCACGACATTTTATGCACATCTCACTTGCGTGAAGAGGAGGACTCTTACTGTTGCAAAAAACAGGGAAGAAAACTAATACATCATTGAACATTCCGCTCGGCCTCGAAATGTTTATTCACTCTCCGAACTCAATTATCATATCTGTTGTTAATCAACTTTTCATTAACGATTAAGCACAACCTTTTCACCTATCACTTATTTTCATATCTGATGAATAGCAATTATTGACACTCACGCAAATCCATTTAGCCTGTACCAATATATTTACCAGAATTTGCGACTAATAATTAGTGTTAACATATCTCAAATGAGGTAGAACATGCAAAATTAATTTGCTTTACATAAATGGTTAGCCGGTGAAATCAGTTAGATTAGAGTTGCATTTAAAGGTCACAAGGGAACTTTTATGAGAAGTAGAATGTTATTGCATCAGGAATTGAGACAGGAAGATATCATAAGAATCGGCATTTGACTGCAGTGAATACAACTTCAAACAGAAAATAATAATTAAAAAAATATCTGGAAATGTCCACAAATGTATAAAATATTCTTCCCCAAGTAGTGAGAATATCTTTGATTGTTTATAGTAACACATTACACATAATAAGAATTCGATTGGAAAATTAACATCTAAAGAAAATAGTCAATAAAACTGCTAAAGTATATTTTCTTACCGTAACAGGTCCAGCATCTGATTCCTTAAAGTTACCTGCCAAAAAAGAGAAAAAACAAAATTTTAAAATGGCAATCTGTTTAACATGAAACTATTTTACAGTAGACTCCTGGTTCACTAAGGCTCTGGATTAACCGAGTCGATGAGCTGGATCATTTTAATACACCTTAGCAAAACCCTCTTTTTGCCTCCACGTTGGTGCAAGCTTGTCGCTAAGAACGGATGGAAGACCTGGCTGCAAATATTGAATAAGAACTTGTCTAGCAAATATTATGTTTTACATTTTTTTTATTTCACTTGTATAATCACATATAGTATATTCGGAAGAGATGCCCCACTGGGAGAGATACGTTATCGTTGGATTACCATGTACCATTTTATCTCCCTATTGTTATAGATTCACTTACAAAATTCCTGTGACTCTTCACGATTCTGATAGTGACAACTCAGGTAGTAACAACCATGATCTAGGAAGCAAATTTCTAAGAACAAGCAATATGCTAAGCGAAAACAAAGTGATGAACGTTTAATGTAGACAGACCTTTATTTTTCCATACTATTATTTCTAATGTATTTAATATGCTATCCCTTTCAACCAGGGGTTGGGGTTGAAAGGGGTGGCATATTGAAAATAATCGAAGACGACAGATATAAGTTTAGAATTCATAGTTTTGGAGGTCGCTGAAGTGAACATTAACACTTTCGATGTCCTTAAGTCCAAAGTTAAGCCCCCACCACACGAGGGGTGGAAAGGTGTAGCATTTTCATAACAATTTAGTCGTTCCTGAAGGGAACCAAAATTACTGGTTAAAGTAAAGAAATGATCATTGAATTAAGTTCTTTTTCCTTCACCGCGTATAACTTCGGTCAATGACAGCCATATTAAATTAAATAGGTAAAAGGAGTAGCGAGTTGGTGCAGTTGGTAACGAGTAAAACATAAATCTAAATTGTGTATTCCTGAAATAATTTCGTACACTTCTGGGCGTGATTCCTAGCATCAAATCAAGAGAAAACGTTTCTTGAAAAAGTGTCGAAACTTGTGTAGCTGCGGAGCTACTCGGGCTCAAAGTAAGTGCAAACTTCGCCACCAATAATCTTATAAGTCGAGTGAATCAACATCGGAAGTAGTACCTAGTACATCAATTTAAGTAATGTTTATAATTGATGAATAATACTTAGATAGGAAGTCCAATCCTGTTCTATTAAACCATATTAATTATTTAACAACTATTATTTTACGTAGAATACCAACCAATAACCCTTCTCGATTACAAATACTACTGAAATGCATGCATTCTGTACTTCTACTTCGATTGCAATTCGTTACGCCGACAACGTTAACGTATTTGCCGAGATATGATATCATTTGTAATCTTTTCAGCGACTGTAACTACGCATTTTTCAGCGACTGTAATTCTGTAACTACGCATTTTTAAAAATCCTTCAAAGGATCGTTCTTCTTCTTTAAGGCATCAAACCACCATCCAAAGTTTGCACCATTTTTTTTAGGTCAACACTGTATGTATCACTTATAAAGGTGTCGACGGCGGTCATACTGGATTGGCCGCCTTATTTGAGTTTAGATCACAAGACACAGGCGAAGACTTTCAAAATGTTGTTATTTATCACTAATGTGACCTCTGTGCTAATTTGTAGGAGTTCAATAATTTTGTGCGGGTTGAATCCTACATTAGACTGGGCTATATCTAGTAATTGTTACGAACACACCGTCAACGTTTAAAAATATATAAGGATACACTATTATTTCCTTTTCTGTTCCATTCGAAAATTCAAGGCGCCTTTACGACCACTCTATATCACTATCATTACGAATTTCATTAAACAAACAATGTATTATAAATAAACCCATATAATTATCTGCAAAAATATTTAATAGTAAGTGCATTGCACTAAGATATTCATTGCCGAGTATACAAGACCGAAAATTTCATGCTTTGAATAATTCATGAAATAGAACATCAAGGCATCAACCGTTCCCTTTATTGTTTTCAGGTAAATTCGTAGTATCAGAGAACATCAACATCCGATTGGTAGAAAAAAGCAAAAGGATCAGAGTTGTTTTTATGTATGATACATGTATACCTTTACGTGTATGTGGGCCCGCGTTAACTAAATTGTACGGATCAACACATTGTTAAAAATTTGTCTCAATTGAACCGAAAAAAGTGTTACATTTTTATATGCCAACATAAAGGTGATTGTATGTACGTGCGTGTACGTGTGTGTGTTTTATGCAAGTTATCGAACAACCTATCACGACATACACCATAGTGTTGCGGATGATGAAATTACTTGAACGACACCACGATTATGCTAGTATCCATACTCGATTTACCAAAGTTTTAACCAGTAAATGTACTCAGTTTGTTTCGAGATAACCAAAGTTGTTTTTGTTTTAATTTTCTTCAAATTAGAAAGTCGGTCCGTTACTAAATTGTTAACCCATTATTTCAAAACAAACAACTAAAAATCATTTAATTCACATGAGCATCCCGATACTGTTGGAGGAATAGATAATTACAGAAAAGAAGCCATGCATTTATATAAAAGAGTAATACCAAAGATCCTAATTTCAAAACTGAGAAAATATAATCTGTCGCTTAAGCAGTTGTACATGAAGGGAGACCCTTTCTCAGAAAGATATCCCTAAAACAGATGTTTTTTTAAAGTAGAAATTTGATAAAAAATGTCCAGTAAACTAAGCAATATAATAATTAAAGACGTGGAGCTAAGAGGGTTAAGTCATAAGTCATGGGAACTATTTTTTAATAGATTTCGAAGTTCGTTAATGAGCAAAATCGGTCGCCATATTGGATCCAAAATTGCCACCGAACCCAATGTTGTATAGAATACACAGCCTAAGCCGCTGGGGCTATTGAAATCAAATTTTGCATAAAGGTGCAACATCACTTTTTTAATTACGAAAATGTTACCTAATGAATTCAAAGACGCCATCTTGGATCCAAAATGGAGTAAGCATGAAATGTATTTTTCATATCGTTTGAGCTACAGATTTGGCACAAAGGTGCACTGTTACTAGTAGTTAAAAATATTACGAAATGATGAAAAAGTCGCCATCTTGGATCCAAAATGGCCGCCGAACCCATTGATGTATAGAATACACAGCCTAAACGGCTGCAGGTAGACCTATCAAATTCGGTAGCAAGGTATCACTTGTATGTTACTAAAATATTACATGATGCATCCAAAGACACCATCTTAGATCCAAAATGACGGACCTAATATCATTTTCCGCACCGTTTGAACTACAGAAATTACAATTTACTTGAAGGTGTACCATCACAAGTAGTTTACGACAATATAAGAAAACTTTTAAAAAGCCGTGAACTTGGATCCAAAATGGCCGCCCAAAATCCCAAATTAAAATCATTGAAGGTATATAAACGATTTTTTTTCTTTGAAGGCGTATGACCAAGAGTAGGGTACAATTGACACCTTGGGAGGGTGCAGATGGACACCATGGTGGTGTAGTGCTGCACGGAGATTTTGGGTAAGAAAAAGGAGACGCATCCTCTCAAAAGCACTGAAGTTGGGGGCACACGTCTTGTAAGGTATCGTTGAACAGCTCTTGATGAATAATCTACAAATCAATATATATGTTCTCGATAGCTCTCATATAAGGCAAGATTTGAAATTATGAAAATAAAATAAAAATTCGAGATCTACCTCAGCCTGTAGGCCTACCGAAAGGGATTTTTTCTTTCGAATGGGAGATAGAAGAACATACCGAAGATACACGTAAGAAAGCTTATGACATGGGCTGACGAGTGGTCCCACCAGATGGTGTATGTAAGGAGAGATGCATGTACGAGCACGCCCCATGGCTCAGTTGGTTAGCGACAGTGGTCAGGTATGGAAATCACGAAGAGAAAGCAACGTGCGTATGTGAAAGTAGTAGAGCTACGGGAAACATTAGGTGCGAGTGCCCTATCCTTGCGACCAGTGGCGAGGTGGATAGCGGACACAGGACTGCCACTGTGCGGTAGATCGGCAGTTTACTCCCTGCTCCGTTTGAAACAGCTATCCACCTTGCCACTCTTGGATAGGGTGGGCATGCGTACCTTGTGCTCCCCGTAACTCTGTGGCATTCCTGTGTATTCTTGCCACAGAGATATGCTACTTTCACATACGCACGTTTTTCACTCTTCATGATCTCCATTCCGGATCACCTACTGAACTACGGGGCGTGCTCATACATGCAGCTGTACTCACATACATCATCTGGTAGGACTACCCGGCAGCACATGCCATAAGCTTTCCATCGTGTATCTTCGATTTGCCCTGTTAATTCCCATTCGACACAAAAAAATAGTTTCCAGGACTTATGACTCAACCCTTGTATGAGGAATCCCGAAGCAGAAAATAAAGTTGACGATAGAAACACAAACAATATAAGTTTGATAATGTATTTCTGAACCAAAGATACTAAGAAATAGCAACTATTTTACGTATATTGTTTACGTTAGTCAAGCAGATGCTACATTATGTTGATCAATAGGGCAAAAGTCGAAGGAGTATGCTGCTACTCCACACAAGTCGAATTCTCATTCGTGCCTTTGTTGTACTGTGACACATATTTTTATTTGCAAACCTTCCTCGACAGTGATGTACAGATATGCAAGAGCCATGGCTGATTACATTTGTACTTAAATCAATATAACCATCAACAGGATCAGAATCAGAAGGCATCTTCTGACTCAAAAATAAAAAAAACTGCCAACTTTTGGTAATACGCTAGTTGTTGTTGGAAGAATTTTGGATAAGCAATTTTCTCATTGGATGTATTAGCGCGATCTGTGTACGTGTGTATTTATAAAATCACAATAAATCAGAAATATATCATTCGTGGTACGTATGTGAGAGGAAACAAAATTGAAAGCATTTTTAAGTAACCATACTCTAATTAAGTTTGATGAGTTGTTATTACTCGGTTTTAAATATCGTTTCTTAGAAAAAAAAACAATTATTATTTTCTTTGTAATACGATTAACAAATCAATGTAAAGTGTATGACCAAATAAGAGGACACAGGTTTTATATAAACTATGGATTATTCGTGTCTCAGGGATGCTTCAGAAGTGTACGTATCCTCTGTGTAATATGAGGATTGACAGACGATAGACAAATAAATAAAAAGGGGAAGTGGGTGTACCAGTGCATTTTGCCTTCTATTAACAGGGGATACTAGGTTCTATACATGTTATTTTATGAATTGGTTTAACATAAAGAGCCTTCCTAATATTTCACATATAATATTTTTATATTTACTGGAGATCAAAGCTGGCCGAGACATAAACATAAATAAACAGAGATTGTGTTTTCGTATTACAGCCAATAGTATTATACTTAATAATTTTATTACTGCTGCTGCTGTTGCATCCGTTACTATGTTTGATACAATGCTGACGTAAACCTGTGAGTATCCTCATGTCAAGTTAAATGGGAATCGATCTAATTGCTTGCACGTCGTACACGAATACATTACAATAACCTTATGGATAGAGAAATTTCCACTCTGGCCACCAATATACACTATACGATCAAAAGTATCCGGACGACCCGAGAATCGTGTATTTATATTAGGGGACACAATACCGCCATCGAATTTGGAACATGGCCAGGCATCTCAGTAGTCAGCAGACAGTGCGACACAGCATAATGGGACAGTCTAATAACCTGATAGACTCTCGAGGTGGTGAGGTACTTTAGTGATGCTTGTGTAAATAGTTTGTGCGAGAGATTCTCATTCTTTAGAACATCCGTGAATGCAATGTTTCCGATGTTCTAGTAAGTGGAAACGTGAAGAGACACGTACAACCAAATAGCCTACGGGGCAACCTCCTATGTTGTACTAAAAGACCGTCGGATGTTGAATAAGGCCTTGCAGCGTAACCGTCAAATTTCAGCCACCACCATCCCAGATAAGTCCCAAACTTCATAAGGATATACTCCAAGCACCATGGCTGTTTGATTCGAGGTTTGGAAACTCAGTTTCGCTAGCCGAGCAGCTGTCCATAAGTTAAACATCACACCGACAAATGGCATACGATCCTCGCATGGTGATCATGATGTATGGAGTACCAAAAAGCATCAAAAAACATTGTAAAACCGTTTAGAGGAATGGCAAATCACGGTAAAGAATATGGAGACCAGAAGGCAGGAACCAACCGATATAGTGTGAATACAGCAGGGATTATTGATGAGTGGTTTGACGACAACAACGGCCGTCCAATGGATTTTCCTGGCATAGTCCTCATTTAAATCCAATAAAATGTCTGTTAGATGTTTTGGAACCCCGACGTCGTCCTAAACCACACCGACTCACATCGATGGCTACTCTCATTTCGGTATTCCGAGAGGAATGGTCGATCAACCATTTCGCAGGAAACCTTTGTTAGCTGGTTGAAAATATGCCTGCGAGAGTACAGCATGTCTTCAAGGCAAATTGTGGATCTGTATCGTACTGACTTCAAGTATTCCCGAAGTTCGGCAGAGAAACTTCTACTTCATTTTAATGTAGGTTTTATGATACTTTATATCACATAGGGTATCTTTAAAGACATCTGTTTTCTCCTCAAGTTTGTTCTGAATTTGTATGATCGTCTTCATGTAATAATTGAATACATTAAAAAAATCTAGTCTTCTTGGAGACTATTATTAGCTTGAAATCTTTGTGTTGCTTAAACGTTGAAGGCTATTGTAAAAAAAGACTTGCTTTGTATCGGTTGAACTATTTTCAAGTGAAACTTCAGGAGATCGCTTCCAAAATTACGTTTCGCTACCTTGACAACCATCTTTATTGTAAGATTTAAAGAGTGTAAATATTTAAGCTGGCACTTGGTATTGTCACGTCTAATTGGGCTGGAATTGTTGTAGCCCTGCTTACGTGTTGCGTGTATATGAGCTTTGTGTTCAATAGGAATGGTGTTCCTATTGAAAATAGTATAGTATATTTCGCAAAATAGTATCTTTCGTGAAGACAAGTTAGAGACTTTGGCATGGAATCCATTATCACTTAAGTATGACCGGATTCTTCTTTTCGTTAGAGGCAAAGCAAACGAAAGCGAAAATGGTACACAAAAGAAGTAGCTATACAAAACAATATCGCTGTTTAGATATGGAACTTACCACACAAGAGGCACAGCATCAAAGAGAGAAGTAAGGTCTTCATTTGTTAAGGCAGTACGTCTGGTAATGTCAGAATGTAAATATGTTCAGAAATACCACTCTAATGTCCATTTATAAGTAAATTGCTGTGTGTGGCTTAAACAGGTAATTAATGGGTTACGCGTGTTTTACATTAAATAGCAAACCGGAAGCTGTAGAAAAAGATTTAGAATTTACAAAATGTATAAATGTTTAATGATCCGCACAATATTTACTTTTATTACGGGAAGTAATACACGATTACCAGGCTCTGCTGATTTTGCAATATTCACGTATCAAGATTACTAGTTAATGTAGTAAGAAAATTAACTTCTCCCCTAATTTGCTTAACCAGAGTACATATTTCTTATTGCAAGGTAAAGTGAAACTTTATTGCATGTACTATCGAAGGTTTGGAATAAGCAAAATAAACTTTTGTATTAATTCTGTACTCTTACTGTAAGTTGAGATTTACTGAAACCTTAAAAAATAGCCTGATTTTTCTTTAGAAGTCCAGTGACAAAAAGAAAACTTTTATTGCCCGCACATTGATTCATAGTGAGTGACGCCCACTAGGAGTGAGCAGGGCAAAATTGCTATCGCAAATTGATTTCATCTTTTTCGCTGTTCAAATTTTATATTTCTTCCAAACAGGATGGATTTAAAGCTAATGGAAGTAGACAATTGTCCCCTGTGCATTGTTACCAGATCATTATTTTGGCAGTGGGGTTAAATTAAAAACGATCGACAACTGCGTTTTTAATTTTTGTTATTTTTAGTGGAGGGCGCCTAAGATAGGAAAGATAGGAAGTTATCTGCGGAGAACTTTTAGAACTGAAAGTGTAATGACCTTGAACAGTAATTTAGGTGTCAATGTGCAGAAGGTCATTTAGTTTATATCGGACCGATTTCGAAGGTCGACTGCTACCTGATGAGTGACGTTGCATTATGAATCTGCTGTAGTAAGCAGTGTTATATATGATCTTGAAGGTGTATGAGTGTCATGAAATGGTACCAATATCAACCGACATTAGGAAGGGTATCTTGTAGCTTTTTTTCATCCTCGTGGGTTCGTACACATGCATAGTGAAACAATATCGAGACTATTGGTTAACCTCGGTGTGACTTCTTCCAACACTACTGTGACACGTTAGACTCAACAGAAGCCATTGGTAAAACATTGGCCAACAAAAAGCATCATGAAGTAGGGTTCAAAGAAAATGACACACATACTGCTTCGAGGATTCGTCTATTGGAGTACCAAGAAAATCTACCGACCTTATGCGATATGGCCCAAATATATAATTAACCACCATCAACTGTGAAAACAACAATTCGTACTTGTCTCAGCCTGATATGCTTACTTAAGTCCCACATATACCACAATCTACGGCTCTACATTGCAGAACGTAACTCAAACTTCCGGAAACTGTTTGATAAACATCTTGCGAAATTAAATGGAATCTCAACAAAAGGATGAAACATATGTTCATCTCACTGCCAGTATTCACTTTCGGGCGATTAGATAGCGTGACATTGGTACCAGGAAAGAACCATCGTTGTTGGATACCACCGGGTTCGTTCTCCACGTGAAGTTTTGCTTGTCTTGGGATTCAATTATGCGGTTAATTTGATGATACGCTAAATTAACACAAACGTCAAAGTGAATACCAAATACTTTCAGGAACCAATTATGACACCTATCTTTCAAACAATTTGTCACAATCACATTGCGCGACTCAAATCAGATGGCACAGACAAGGCCTCAAGTCACACCGCCAGAAAATGTCTATGCTTTTATCGGGAAATGGATCTCGACAGAAATTTATGTCATTCAGTTTGAAAACGTTCCTTGAAGAGTCCTGATTGCAGTCTAATAGATTTAAGCGCATTTAGACAGTTGAAAAATAATCTGAATCTTCGCCGTCTGCGCAAACTGGCTTATCTCTCGAAAGCTTTCAGTAAGGAATGACACATGATTCCGATGTCTGTGCAGCACGGTAGTTTGCTGTTAAATGAAAACTGCGGTGTCATGCGATAGTTCATATTCCTGGTGGTCCTATTGCAGCGGGGAGCTTTCTCTTAAGCTGAGTACTTTTACAAATCGAACTACATTTTTACCCATGAAAACATAATATAGCTAATTGTTTCGCAACCATAACATAAAATAGCAGAATCGAATTAAATGAAAGAACCATGAACGAAACCTGGTAACTTCAGGACGGAGGACGTTTCAAGAGATTTGGAACAGGATACCAAGATGTAATAACGAATAAGATATCATCCCAAAGAAGTACATCTGGTAATCCTGCTCTTGTATATAGACTGAAGATATTTCCTAACCTTACACATATGGATGCAATGCAAACTTGAATGTTCTCAGAGGTATTTCCAGCTATTGTGATTGTGTCATCAGGAAATAGAGTATACAAGATTGGAAAATCAAAACATGTCTTTGGAAACTTCAAGATAAGCAAACGTCGCTTAAAATTCAGAACGGCTTGTCTTACGAATTTTTAGAAGAGAAAAAAGATACTTCCTGGTTTGTATATGCATCACTATCTATGTTTACCTCTTTCACTAATATTTTAGATCTGGCAAATATGTCTATATAAGATATATAAAAAGTTATTTATTGTATGTAATTAAATAATGGTAATTTGGTTTCGAGGTTTTGCAGTGTTCTGACCAAAAGCCGTTTGTGTCTTTCATGGTTTTGCAGAGCGTATTCTTATGCAGATTTATATTTACCTAAAATGAAGATATCATCTTGTTTTCCTACAATTTTCATTTATTTTCATCAGTGTGCACAACCAGTTTCTACATTTAAAACAAATGTATTCTACTGAAATCTGCTATTTGTACTAAACGGTCTACTACATAAATAGTCTACATCTACTGAAATATCTTCTTATTACAGTTAGTTTTTATTGAATATTTCAGGTTAATCTTTTACTACACCTCACAATTGCAAATATACTCCTTACAAATAATGACAACAACATATCCAAAAATGGACTCTCCTTAATGCCTGATAAGAAATTAAACTAACTTGACAATTGGTCATAAAATGAACTTAAATCTTCGCTTTTGAAGATATTTCCTGTTTTGCATTTGTGGTCATTTGTACCACTTTCTGGTCTGATAGAATCGTTAATCGTTTACTTCTTGTCACCAAAGTTACTAATAAATGTATGGTATATTTCCTTTACACAGTAAGGAAAAGGTTTACTCCTGTACTCTTTTTTAATACGTGAGTATTGGCTTGGGAGTGTGATTTTTTTTTGTTTCATGTCTATATCATTGTGAACAGAATCACATTTCTTCGCTAAAAGCCACTAGGTTATTTATTGCCACTTCTTTAGTTACCGCCAAATATAATAACGCATTCGCTAACACGGCATTTCTGTTTACATAATTGCATACATCAGAACATATAACAGCAGGTAAGAACATTCATCCAAATACAGACTTTAATAGAACTATCAGACAAGATACGAAAGTAGAAGCTACAAGTTGAGCTTCAGTTTCATGAAATCAGTAGCATGTAGCTTATTGATTGACCAACCATCTTAAAGACATGACACTCTCCATGTTTTGCTTTATTCTTTAACATCCGACTTCTCTGTTTTTGCTCTTTTCTGCTCCATGTGCTTCTGGTACTCCTTTTCATTCAAGTCAACGGCAGTGTACATGAAACACGTATCACACTTGTTCTTTTAGGTGCGGAAAGAAACACAATCATCCTAGCAAAAGTACCAAAAAAATGTATGTTCGTTGGCATAGTTTCGTCTATTTTACACTTTTAAACATACCTTTTGAACATATAAGGTATTGATTGTATTACCGGATGATGTTTGCAAAAATGCACTTTTGATTTTTTTTACCGGCAATTGTTTTGGAAGTTTTGGCAATGATCGTAAGAAAGAATATAAATGTCATTTCCACAGAGATTCTGAGTTCAACCTTTTTGTAATATTCTAATTATCACAAATTGCCATCTTCTTTTCACTAGTTTCCAACCAATAGAACACAGTCCATCCTTTAGTCCCAAACGTTTTAATTAGGATTAGCATACAAAACACGCTTTCGATCTTCACTAACTTTCAAGTGATATGCTTTTGTCTCCACTCTTATGCATTTCTTTTTTTTTTCGTTTACACGTTCTTTGCCTAGGCGCAACTCTGTCAACTATACTTGCTACATTCACTTTTCTTTGCTATTAATTCATCACTTTCCAGAAGTTATTGAACAAGTTACGGCGATCGCCTTACGATATTTCATTACTGCTGCTGTTTTTAGATTTCAGACACATCGCTGAATTACACGGCTTTTCCATATTTCTTCCTTTTCTAACAACATCTTGAACAATGGTCTTTTCCCTGTGTTTTGCTGTAACCCATATAAGCTTCTCTTTTCATGTTCTTCTCCCTCGCTTGATTTCTGGTCCACTTGCTTTGTTTCGGTTGAGCCTTCCTGTTCTTCCTTTACTTAGGTCACAATGATATTCAGTGTGGTCATCTTATAAATATGTCGTTGATAGGACTATAATGAATAACTCCAGGACTTTCAATATAATTTGAAGTGTTTCAGTCTATTATCTGGTACGTGAACGAAAGTAGAAACGCATCTTAAAGCAGTATGGATAAATACTAATATTATTTTCTCTTTTTCAGTAAAAATATCTTTCTCATTAGACATTGATGAGTCGACAATTAAAATTGTTCTTTCTGTTTGGTCTCAAATAGCATAAGAATACAACAACAGCAAATAATTGGTTGTTATGGTCTGTTATTCTGAAACATCTTTTGTATCATATGGTTGGTCTGCATTTGATAATTTGATGTTATTTTTCGTGGTGAAGTTTTTATTGGAAAGATAAAACAAAACAGGAAGTAAGTTTCGTTGTTTTAGTGTGAATTATTACTATCAGGAAGCTATCAGAAAAATAGCTTACTTTTAGAGCTGTAACAGATATCTTACCTGAAATATAACATTAACATGCAGTGTTATTACGATGCATTATATCCTTATAAGCACTATAGTGTGATAATTGTCATATCCTATTTACCTGCGACTACAAAAGAAGGTATATTCAAACAGATGTTGACAACTGAGATATAAAGGCCTAACACGTCCATTATTTCCACTTTAGAGAAATATTTTCCATCTCCGTCTTCAGTAATTCCCGCAGCCTTGAACCTTAAACAGAACGCCCTTGAAAGATATTGCTAAATAAAATATTAGAAACGCACGTTACGTAATTTCATCGAAGAAGCAAAACGAAAACAAATTATTGTTTTATGTCTTCTCATATTTACAGAAAATGTCATTATTTTGTAAATAATATTCACCTAAGATCAAAGAGGAAATCCGCGTAAATAGAATAAACAAATTTAACCAATTGTGGCAAGTACAACCGCGTAATTTAAATAGAACCTAGAAGCAGTTTTAGCACATCATTTATAACTCAAAAATTGATTAAGTGATGATAAATTATTTACATTTATATCCAAAGATAGTGAATTATATGATGGACTTCTTCAAGTAGCAAACCATCAACAAAAATTAACAAAATTTTACCTTCGATATTTCTTCACGTTTTGTTACTTGCGCCAACATTGAATTACCCGGATTTACTGTCCAAATCAACTTCCTCCAATTCAGTGGTTTTGCATACACTGTTTACAACTTCCAGCAAAAAAAAAAAATACTAGTGAAATTTACTGTTGGAGGCGAAGCGTAGTATGGTTCTGATGCATCATAGAATAACATCCCATTTTTTTAAATAAAATAAGCTGGTCTTCATCATAAACGACGTAATTCACTACAGCAAACTAATGTAATACAGATTAAGTGTTATCATTTTGCAACAATGTAATTTTGATGTGTTTCTAATTACATGCAGCCAAAATAGTATTGTTAAGAGCTGACAATTTACTTAAGAAAATTAAGTCTCACTTCCAAATATATTTTTTGCACTAACAATGCTAACAATGTACGTACATATCATAATGAGATATATGATCATTTTGACATCATTTAGAATCTCTCAACATTCATCCACGTCAATTTTGAATGTTTAGCACTTTAGGTTTTCCAGTTTTTAGATCTTCCTCTCTTTTATTATTCACCTTTCTGTATGCCACCATTTTATTTCTTTGTTATTTTGCCGTGATACAAACAAACAAGCTTATATTTCCTTCGAATTATAAACAAATGTATAAGTATAGATAATTACATGATATTCTCTTTATTCAGGTTTGTATGAGCGGTTTTTGCAAATGGACTTGCATCATTTGTACTAAGAAATTAAATTCGGTCCAATTCCACTATTCGGCCCAATGGAAATAATAAGAATCAAAATACATGGACAGATTTCAAAAGGAAACATCCATCCCTTTTTCAAGATGCCATGTTGTGGCTGAAAATCGAGGAATTACTTGTTTGTATTGTTGAGCCCGAGATTCGAACCTGCCTGCTCGCAATTGGGATTCGAGTACTCTTTCAACTGCATTATTGAATTACTGAATGTATTTCAGATAATTTATTGTCACAAAATTCGACTGGCGACCAGTAAGTTGCGAACATTGTTTCATATACCCGCTAACATTACCATGTCAATACTATTTGTTATTCCCTGTTAAAGCAATTTTCATGCATACTGATGTATCCTGATACACTGCTTGAGAGTCACTGTAGTTCTCACTTGAGAGCCAATATATATGTACATAATTTTTGCATTCCTCATAGATTTAAAGATACAGTAGGTTCAATTCACAGTATTTTAATTCCTTTTTCTTACGAATCAAATGTTTTCATAAATATATTTGATCTTTTTCTAGTCCATCCGGCTTGAGGTTAAGCTGCCAAGAGGCGACAAATAAATTCAAACTCACCACTTGTTTATAAAATTTCCTATTTAAAAACGTTTCAGGCTTGGAACTGGATGAACTCAAAGACTTTTCTTTTTCCGTTGATCTCAAACACAGCGACCACCCCTCTCGCTGTGTTGTCTAAGCCCTCAGACAAACGTCTCGCAGGGTCCGGGTTCGAATCGCAGCCGGGACATGGGTTTCTGTAAGGATTTCGAGACTTAACATTTAGTGGAATAGATACGGACCATTTATTTAAAATCGAATTCAATGCTGAGAAACGCATGTCTCCTAGTGTGCGGAACCTAACCATTTCAGCGATATTTTAATCGAAATAGTTTTTGCCTTCCATTTCTTAATCGCAAGCACACGCTTAACCTTAGATTTGAACCTGAAAACACAGTTGATCTTTTCACATACCGGTACTTTTAATTCTGCCATCGGAAACATTTCATTATTTATCATTACGAAGGTGCCCTTAGTCGATGAGTATTTCTTTCATCGTCCTATAATCCGACTATAGAGCTCCAACTGTCAAGTTGGGTTGATGATAAACGCAACACGATGCTCTTTCCTAATGGACCTTTCTCAACCCGACCTCCAATTAAAGACTTCCGCTCATAATACAATTGAGATTGATCTGAGTCCTTTGGTAGCAGTATCTAATGCTTGAACCAAGTGGTTCAAAATACATTTAAAAATTATTTAATATTCGTAAGGTACCGACATCCGATGGCAGATAATAAAAACATTATTGGTGCACATTGTTCACGCAGAACAATCGGTGTAACAAAATCGTTTCAGATTATGAGTCGGATGATTCAAAAATAGCAACATCGCTAAAGAAAATATAAGTTGAATTTCTACCTGGTCAGCAGGGCTACTGAGTTCAGTAACTGACTTGGTATTGGCACTAGGAAGCTAGACAGATATTAGCCATGCTGACGATCAAATCGGATGATATATTCAAGGCCTTCCTTCAATCATGTGAGGCAAATACCTAGGTAAAGACCCTGAAAGTACCTTTGTGTCCTCTTTTCCAGAGACGACCAGGCAGTCGTGTCCTCTAAAGCTTATGCCAGCGATTCGAAGCTCGCGGGTCCGAATCCTGCCAAGGATATAGAAATTTATGAATTTTAACTAGCAGAGTGCCAGGAATATAAAAGTGAAGGGTTAAGTCAAAAGCGACTAGAATGGACCATACAAACTAAAATAAAGGTTTGAAGTACCTGCCCATGAAAAACTCCTTAAAGTGATATGTGATGAGCTTTGGTTATAGTTGCATTTTAATTGGAACTTTAAGAAACATATACATATAACAAAATATTATGTGTATTGAGTACAAAATAAGATATAGAGAAGAAAGAGAAAACAGGGTAGTAAAGGAAATGCCATTGGTAAAAGAGTTTAGATATGATATAGGAAAACAAAAAAAACAGAAAATAAATACGTCAAAATGTTAACTTTTATAGTAACTAAAATACTATGAAATATAAATATTTTTCTATTTTCACAATTAATAAATATTTTTCCAATTTTATTGTAGATGAACCACATAAATTCCGCATTTTGCCACAGAGACGGTACAAGATGGGCTATTAAGTGAAGAAAGATTCTATTGGGTTATAGAGAAAAACATATCCTATGTTATACATACGTTTTATTAGAATACGAAAACATGAAATGGATGACAGACTTAAGAATTTGGTATCACAGTATAGTCTGTTTTCCTCCTTTGGTCGTCTTCGTCTGCTCCTAACCGTAGACATTAAAACCCGTACAAACAAATATAATGAAAATCCATCACACGGGCATGGACATTAGAAAATTAGTACCCATTACTATCCCGAATATACAATGTAGGATTTCGATCTGCATTCTAGTTAAAATCTCTTTATGATAGAATTTTGCTTTAAATAATAGAGTGAAAGTCTTTTCATTAACATTTAAAATTATTGTTCATTCAATATTTAAGATAGTTATATCTGGTGTAATAAAAAGTAATCCATTATTTTGCCAATAGATGGCTTCAGTGATCTGTAGCTCGCGTTGTATAAGTCCGATCGGGTTCAAGGAGATGGCGTTCAAACGATGAGATTGCGTACTACAAACACTGTTCAGATAGTTGTGATGAGTTGACCCAGTGTTGTGTGAGCGCGCGTCAAAATGGACACTAGCAAAGAGAAAATACGCTATATTTTACAGTTTTTCTTCGATAAAGGCGAAAACGCAAGCCAGGCGGCTGCAAACGAAAATAGTGTTTATGGTCCTGATACTGTAACAGCCAATCACGCGCAATTTTGGTTTCGTCGATTCCGTTCCGGTAATTTTGACGTCAAAGATGTACCACGCACTGGAAGACCACGTGTCGAACATGTCTATAAAATCATGGACATTGTCGTGTCCGACCGTCATGTAAGCACTGTTTCGATTGCCCAAGAGCTAAATATTGCACAAAAAACCATGTTCAACCATTTGCATAAGGCTGGATACAAAAAGAAGCTTGATGTATGGGTGCCACACGAGTTAACGCAAAAAACCTCATGGACCGAATTTCCATCTGCGAATCGCTGCTGAATCGCAAAATAAGCGACCCATTTCTGAAGCGGTTCGTGACTGGTGATGAAAAGTGGATCACTTACGACAACGTCACGCGAAAACGGTCGTGGTCGAAGCGCGGTGAGCCGGCGCAAACGGTGCCCAGCTAGGCTTTGCTGTGTGTTTGGTGGAATTGGCAGGGAATTATCTACTATGAGCTGGTCCCCTACGGACAAACCCTTAACTCAAACTATACTCTCACCAATTGAACCGTCTGAAAGCAGCAATCGCCCAGAAGCGGCCAGCTTTGGCCAATAGGAGAGGCATTGAGTTCCACCAGGACAACGCCAGGCCACACACATCGATAGTGACTCGCCAGAAGCTCCGGGAGCTTGGTTGGGAGGCTCTTATGCATCCACCTTATAGTCCGGACCCGGCACCGAGTGATTACCATCTGTTCCTGTCCATGGCGAACACGTTTGCTGGTGAAAAATTCGCGTCAAGAGAGGCTTGTGAACATCGACTGTCTCAATTTTTTGGCAATAGGGACAAGGGCTTCTATGAGAGAGGCATCATTATATTACCTTCCAAATGGCAACACGTTATCGAACAAAACGGCGCCTATGTGACCTAAATCGGATCATTCTAACTATGGTAAGTCAAGCCTTCAATGTCATGCAAAAATAATGGATTACTTATTACTACACCAGATATATCCCTTATAACCGTTAGTCAATGATGAAGACTTTTTCAGTGTAGAATAAAAGTTGGAGCTGTTTAGATTGAACGACGTAAATTCCCCCGATGCTAGAAAATGTTGGAGGGATGCCTCCTGCTTTTGTTCAACATAAGCAAAATATGGTTTACTACAGCGGTGGTACGACGGATGCTTCAGTGGTGGAACGATTAGTTGTGTATCCTTTAAAATGGAAGGTGTTATGGACTCTAAACGTTATCATTGTCGTACGAAAGCCGAAAACACCAACACATTTTCGTACTCCATGCTATCACATCAGGCATTGATCTCGTTGATCTTCGATTTACTCTATATCAGATTAACGACCCAACGTCTTCTATTTGGAACAAAAGTACATGTTTTGTACAACAGATGCTGATAAACGAAGAACAACAGATGCTGATAAACATTTCCACCTTGAAGTTCTGACTTCAATCTGATTGATGTTCTTTGAATCACCTCGGAAGGTGCATTTGAGAACTTCAAAATAAGATTCAAAACGTTTTTTGAAGTTTTTACGAGATCAAATGAAGTGCAATTGGACCTGAAACGTTGTGTAAGTTAATCAAAAGAATACCTTGTGTGCGTTCTTCTATGATTACTCCTAAAGGTTGACAATTTGTTGGGAACAAACTTTTAAAACGATGAAATAAATATATTGCATATATATTGCAATAAATATGTATTTGTAGGTATATATTTTTATTTTCTCAATAAATTTATTTCGATATTAATTTACTTTAGCTTAATCAATATTTTAACACGAAATGCGTTTTTGAAAGGTGTATTAAGATAATTGGCGGTAGGGTACATTAAATAATTATTCAAACATGTACTTGCTCGTGGAGTGCCAAAAATGTACTCAATCAACCTTGTCAGTCTAGATTTATTATCAGACGAATTTCATCACATATGCACTACTACTCTGCAGCACCTTCCAGATTCTCGGCAGGCCTTACTTCATCTTAACCCTTGTTCCCATACAAACATGCATATACGTGCAAATGCATCTCGACTGACATAAGTTTCATCATATATGTACTTAGCTATTTACAAAATACACTTTCTAAATTACTTTGTGTAATAACTTCGTTTGATTAACACATGGGTTAACACCGTCTTGTCCTGGCATCTTGTGAATGTTAAGAACAACATAATTACAACTGGACTCATAGTGACAACACAAATACCTGAATCACTAGTAGGGAATCATCTCGCCATTAAGTTCATTTCCTTCATCTTGTTTTATTAACGTTTAAACTAAATGTAGGGTTCATTAACCGTTCTACTTTTTCACACTTTACGCGCCAAGAAGTAAACGAACTTATGTATCAAAACATAAAATAGCTTATTTAATCACATTAATTTGATTACATTTCTTCTGAAGATTACCAATCAGGATAGTGGAAATAATTTTATATCAATGTCATCTGCAATGGTAACCAATTTATCTTAAAAAAAAATTGCAATATATTATAACATTTTTCTTCTGATTAATAATAATTTGAAAATCAGAAATTGTAAAATTGAATTGAATTTAATATATATATATATATATATATATATATATATATATATGATCTATTACAAAACTTGGAAGGAAGCTTTCAGATCTTACTTTCAAATTACTGCTCTGACATCAGCATTGCATGAGAAAAGAAATATAGAATATACCACGTTGAGGATGACTTGACACTTAATGCGAACATTTAACCATTCGGGTATAGCAGCAATTGTATACCAAGATAGTTATTGTCACTCGATATTAAATTGTAAAATATGCACAACACCATGTTATATCGAAGTGTCATTATTTTTTCCTTTTCAGTGTTAACATTCAATAAATAATATTCTTAATTCTATGCTATCAAAGTTTGCATAGAGGTATGCATACCATACTATTAACAACATTGCGATTTTAACATTAGAAACACGATTTCATTAGGTACTTTTACTATACAGTTCTTTCCTAGTCTCATCTATCTTGACTGTACATTGCAGGTCATAATGTAATTCGAATATTCATACGTTTCCGAAGAGGGAGCTCCACAGTGTATTGGTTGGAGCGTTAAAAACATGTCCGCGTGGTCCCAGGTTCAGCTCCTGGCTGGAGCTCCTCAATTTTCAACGTCCACCGAGCGTAGTGATGCAAACTGGGTAGTCACGTCAATAAAGACTAGAAAGCCACTGATACGCCTGTTCGAGGTCAAGGTGACGCTAAATTCTGACCCCACGGCCGTCACACAGATGGACGTAGTTCCACCAACCGCTGATAGGTGGTGCTGGGGAAGGCTTAGGACACTTCGGAATGTAACGCTGGTGGTTATTACTATACGTTTCCGAAGAGTTTGAAAACCACTTCACTAGATTAACAGGTTAAACAAAATCAAAAACTGGTCAACGCACCTAACATAAAATTACAAATACTATTTTTATCTAAGGAGAGGCCAAGAAACATTTGAAAAGAAAGTACATTTTGTAGCGAAATAAGTCCTAACAGCTTATTTGGTATCTTTGATTTGCCATTGCGTGAAAATATAGGCAAATATATTCTAAATTTGATACATAGTTTCCTAGATTTACAACTCTGCAGGCTGCTCATACACTATTTGCTTTTAATAGCAATAGTTAGGAAACAAGTAAATTAAATCGTTATAAGAAGATATCCTATTGTATGGAAAAATTATATCAAAAGAATATGTGACACATATTAGCAATTTTTTGAGTAACGTCTACTCTGCATGCATGCATATACACACACAAGAAAATGTGCACATATATATTAAGAATAATGATAGTTTTTTTTTAATTTAAATTTTAATTACAATTTCTTCACATCAATAACTTCTCCACTCCCTTTGATAAATGTGGAAGTATCAATTGACCCTAACATATAAAGGTCTCGCAATACTGAATTCTGGTTATTATGATATGCGCGCGGGCAAACATCCGTTTCCTGAAACCATTTAACGGTATGTCGCTCTTTCGTATGGCAAAATCAATAGATATACACGTATATAATACTCTTAGCAGAATTTGTGACATCTGGCGGATTAGAATGTAACTGTTTATCAAATAGGAGGGGAGGCAGCCTTATTTACTTAAAGAAATATGAAACGAACAAATGTAGATACAGTAATAACATAATATGTATGATAGTAGAAAAGAGTATCTGATAATAATTTAGTATATTTTTAGTGTTTCTATCTTAATATTTAGCTGTAGCCCATCCATACAACATGTAAGTAGGATTATGTCCGTCATTGAGCACTTGTCCAGAAGTATGGAAGATAAAGACAAAAATATAGAATTTATATCCTACCTATAATCCGGATTTTTTTGTAATGAGATTAGTGAAGTTTGCATATTTCAAATTATCTTCCAAAAAAATAAACAGAAACCTACATCATCATATACACTTTAAGCAAAACCGAATGGCCATGATGTAAAAAAAACACACACACGCTCGAGCTGTTTGTACACAAAAGACAGTTCGAGTTTTCTTAGAATATATTATGTGAACATTTTAGAACATCAAAATAAACTGGCGTAAAAACTTAACGTAAAGCACGAAATAGGAAGTGTAACTTGCTGCTATCGTTTTGCCAAAGAGCATGATTTTTTAGCCAATATTTATGAATAAATATCTGCTTATTTTTCTGACAATGTAGAACTAAAAATAAATATGGGACTAACATATTCTGTAGCTTACTAGATCAAATCCGATTTAGAATAGAGCCGTACCCAATCCTAGTCAAACACAACCGGACTCAGAGACATGCTATCTCTTTGAAGGTGAAGAAAATGTTGTATTGAAATACGTTTTTGCCATCCCTTCCGTGAAGTTTAGTTAGGAAGTGCGGCTGTCTATTTATTTATGGCAGTAATTGTAGATTTCTTGTTGTTCGATTCTACTTACTAACATTTTTTTTGAGTCTTAGCTTTTCCAGAGATTATTCACACAATTGATAGGATATCTGTTTGGGAATAATCTGTGATGGTAGGAGGAAATCGGTATTTACATTGCATATTTCTATCCATGGTATATCTGATTCATTTCAGTAATATTTTATGTTTACGAATGTTCGAGTACAACTGTGACAGACGAGCATTGAGAAAGTTTCAAACAAGAATATGAGAATGATATTTGTTCCGAGAAAGAGCGAGATGACTAAAGGAGGGAGTAGTATACATAGTGTAGAACTCAACAGACTGTACACTTTATCCGATGCTCTAGTAATAATGTAATTAGGACAATTATGAAAGCAGGTTATGTAGGTCGGTTGGGGAATAAAGAAAATTATATTCAACCAGAACTGGGAAGCTAAAGGGAAAGAGGACTTACGAAAGGCCGAGACATTATTGGGAGGACAATGTGAAAACAAATATAAGAGGGTGGATGTTTGTGGTGAAAACTGACTTGCTCTTGGCTAGGATAGCATCTAATGGCGAACTGTAGTACTGTTGCGATGTACTTTCGAGTTGCTCTTTACCTCGTCAAGAATATCATTTATATTCAATTCAAAACCTTCTATGTGCATTTATATATATATATATATATATATATATATATATATATATATTTAGGAGAAACCAAAAAAGTATCCTCGTAATATTCTTTCAGTTGATAAAAGTAATGTTATGATTATTTTCTGATGCTGCAAGTAACATCAAATAGTAATTATAACATTACTTTTATGAAAATATGAAAATGCACATAGCGGGTTTTGAGTTGCCGACGACGATTTTCTTATTAAAGGATAAGTTTTGTTTATTTTCCTCGACTTTTCGGTGGTAGTTATAGTTTACGTTTGTTTGATTTGGTAATCATCATTTTGTTTATTTGGTGCTATTGACTATTTTTCGTGTTGTAAATTGTCATTTGGTTAAACATCTCATTTAGGATGTAATTTCACTTTTTCTATTTAAAATGTAAATAATGAAAAATACATTTGAATAATATTTAACAATTTGATGTTTGATTTCGTACTATAGTTTTATATATTTTGAATATTTAATGTAATATTTTTTATAGTTTGGATATATTTTCAACATGCCTTTGGAAGAGGGTTAGTCACCAACAATGTATAGTATCTAATTTCTAGAATTAGCAATTAGTAACTCTACAATGGTTACCACACTCTTGGACCCGGATAGTTCAGTGTACAGGGTTTATGCACAATCGATATTAGGTTACTAGTCTTCAAGACAGATCAAAGTGATTCAATTTTAGCGTTTGTAACTACACTTACACTTGTGCTTTTATTTTCTTTGTTTTGAAATAAATAACATTTTTGAATACAATAAAGTTAAACTATATTGAATTTTTCAAGGAGAATAAAAGTATTGATACATCTTGCTTAAAGTAAAATAAACTTTTGTACTGTGACTAACGATTATCAATCACTCTACTTCAGACATTTTAACCAAATTTAATTATTTTATTGTATCATTAAGTGAAACGTAAATTCAAATTTGTATATGCGAAATATGCACTTTCATTAGCACTGAAACTAAGATAAATCCTCGAATTATTATAATTGATATTTAATACTTTTGTTTATCAATTTGCAGTGTATAATAACAATTGAAAATTCTAGAATATTTCAGTACGTTTTGAATTTGTTAATTCCTTATTATTGAATTTATTTCAGACTAACGAATGAGTAGCACAAAATAAGCTTGAGACCAAAGTATTTCGTTTTCATGGAATGCTAGTGAGTAAAACTGTTTCTGATTCCGGAATGTATTTATTGCCCCCATTATATCTGTATTATGAAAAGATGCGATTCAATATACTGTTAGTAACTGTTTTTTAAACTTGCAGTGATGAACAAATAATGTACAAGTAATTTAACATCTGTATTGTACAATGAGGAAATGAAATATTTGAAATACCAAAGTCAATAAATTGTAGACATAAGGTACCCGACGTTTTTACGTAGTCAGTTTTGGGAAGGGAATTGATATTTTTTGATACTATATTATTCCTTTATTTGTTGATATTTCTTCTCCTCAAGATTAATTGTAACTGAAAACCATTTTTATCCATGTTCCTCAAACTATCAGTTGTGATTTTTAATTAAGTGGCCTTCATTTCATCTTGAGTAAACACACATGAATATGAAACTACCTAGTATTTTTCGTTTTGAAAGACAATAATTCGAAAAACAAGAGCTGCAAAAATTGAATTGAATCGAATGTGAAATGTATTTATACCTTAAAAGGATCTTTGGAAAGAAGAGCGACATGATCCAATTTAAATTCATTAGTGCTGCGTTAGTGCTCTGTTATTAAAATTAAGAGCAAATTTTATGATGTACTGCCATAAGATTTGAACCCATCCAGGGCCGTTTTAATGTGACACTAATAGTCTACCAACTGAGCTATTGTAGATCGGTCTTAAGTTTTAAAATTTTTATGATCCTATGCACTATCGAAGTATGTTTCATATTTTCAGCCTATTTCGTCGCAGGTTAAACATTCAGTTTAAACATTTAATAAACAATTAAGTAAAATATATTTGTTATTTTGTAAAATGAATTGATTTTCTTAATATTGGATTGTTTCATCACAGCATAAATTAAATACAAATTTCCGTCTTAAATATTAATAAGACTATTTCAATAGTAAGTTCACGCTGCAGTGGGGGAATTTATTTTGAAAAGGCGGATGTCCAGTGATGTAGTATGAATAAACAAGTTACAGTAGGCATAAATTATGCATTTATCTGGGAATGAGAACACTGTAATTGTTGGATTGATCTAACACTTTAAGTATCAATGAATCTTGTTGCAATATTAAATACGTGGACGCCCTCTCATTGATATATATATGTTTACGTATGCTGTAAAGTTTGTGTCAATGGATATGAACCCTTCTTAAAATAAGATCGTTAGTTAGTAACTGAAAATGTTTATATTCCTTGCTTATTTGCAGATTCGCATTTAATTTAAATGGTCCAATCTGTGATTTAAGTTACCCAAGCGTTTAAGGAACATTGCATTATATTACTAGCACACCACCCCCCGAGTTAAGAAAGGTCTCGATGAGAGCAAAAACACTACACGTTTTCTATTTTCTTTTTCGAGTAGATCAAGGTTAATTAAAAAAAAGTTTTGATGGAACATAGCTTTTATGATCTTTTCAGATGTTTTCGTCAATATTTATAATGTTGAAAATATATACAGTATACGGTATGTTTACTAGTCTTATTTCTCTACATTCAAAACTCTGTACCCTGTTCATACACTATTAGCTAAGTTCCTTCTAATAATAATAGCCAGAAAATAATTAAATACAAAATTCAGGAAATGTCACATAAAATGAGTCAGTGCCATCTGTTCGTAATTTTTAGTTTAATGCTTATTATTTACACGCAAATATGTATGCTCAAATGTATAAAATTACCATTTTTATTATTAATGCAAATTACCATTCCTACGCATATACAAAGTTCCCGCTCTATTGGTCTTCTGAGGAAGTACCAATTTGTGTTAATATATAATGATCTGGCAATACATAATTGTAATTTTCATAGTGGGCGCGTGATTTTTTTTGTTCAAAAAGCACTGTTTCGTTCTCTCGTCTGATTCCCAACATTATAAGTAGTTAGTTATCTATGTATGTTGTTTTCAGGATAATGTGACTGAAGACCATCAGAATTTTGAATAATATCGTCCATCAGCGATGACTCGTCCGGAAGTAGGGATGAGAAAAATATCGTGTAAAATTCATTTAGGATTGATTAGACATTCTTGTGTTAGGAGAACAGTAAAGCGTGTAAGTTATACTGCAAGCGAAGGTATAAATGAGTCTTATCTTTGAATTGTTGTCGCTTCTTTGGAGATCAGATATGAACGAGGCTACGATGTGACTGTCTAAAAATATAATGAACCTATAAGAGTGATGGTTTTGGAGCATCATTTTAGTGAGGGAGAGATGTCGCTCATAAACGACAGTATGTCTCGCCTTTATCTAAGATGGTTGAAAAAGGAAAAAAAGTTTGATCTGTGAAATATTAGGAAAAATATAATATGAACTGCTGGTTACTGGAATATGTAAATGGTGATATGGGAAAGAGAACATACGTAGTCGCATTTGGACTCTGTAATAATTTGACTGGTAGAAAGATTTTGAACATGTAAAACAATATTGTGGTAAGAAGCAAAAATGTGTTTGTCGATTGAAAAGATGTAGTAATCAATGCAATACAATAAAACACGTGAAATTAGAATAAAAGAGTAGAGGGGTAGTTTATACTTACAAATGGTTGAATGAATAGAAAGAAAATATAACCGTAATAATAACAACGACAATTAACTGGAAAATCTGATGCGAACAGTACTTTATAATAAATTAAAGATGTCCGCATGATAGGCTAAATATATGCAAAACAGACTATGTGGACAACATTAGCAACCTCCCAAGAATTTGAAAATATATATAAAATGTGGATGACGATATAATAAGAGAAAATAGTATATGTGGAAATTTGTCAATATATCACATTATTTGCCCCTGTGCGACACCCAGTTTAAACAATGAGGAAAAGGTTTTAAAATGTATCGTCAACAGGATAACTTGAAAGGTTGAAAATGAAAACGGTGAAAGGAAGTCAATTTTAGGTACAACATGGCCATTAAGTATATCCTACAGTGACGGAAAATATTCTGTACAGAATATGACGTTAGAGGGTAAATGATGAATGAAGGATACATATTACGTTCAGGGAAGTGTAACAAGTCTTACAACTAGTGAAACGAAACACGAAGCTTGATGAATCCTGACTTAGGTGTGTTATTGATAAAGGAGTTGTTGTGATATGGACGTTTGATGCGGAATCTTTTTGTATCCAGTTTACTTTGATATTAAAATGCATTACCGAAAGTACATATACACATACTGGAAATGCGAAGAATGGGAAACGAAATAAATATATCATTGTGAACAGAAAATCATTCGTTAAATATCTATTCTCATGAGTATGTTTACGTTGTGTGTACTCTTTGAAACATTGCTTTTTGTAATTCAACTATGTATGAGATGCTGGAAAGTAATGGTAATGAAGGACACTGTTAATTCATTTAGGTGACAAAAGTAGTCGAGTAAACAAACCATATATTGTAGATTGGTATGTGCATGGCATATTGTCTAACTTACAGGTTAGACTGTACGATTCACCAGATGTTGTATAAATAATGAATTCGCAACGACTAAGGTGGGCAACCCGTGTATCTCGGATGGGGAAAAATCGAGGATTATATTCTATTCTGGTTGACAAGCTGGGGAGAAGACCGAGACATTGGGAAGACCGAGACGTCGTTGGGAGGACAATATTAGAATATATCTTCTAGAAGTAGGTGTTCGTGATGAAAAGTGGCTTGATATTGCCTTGGATAGAATTCAAAGGCGAACGTTTGTTACTGCAGCAATGAACTTGATAGTTCCATAAGCCATATAGTTAGTTAGTTAAGATTGGCAGGGCATAGAATCAAGGTGAGTGGAATTCCAAGGTTATATTCTATAAATGTAGAGAGGAAGAGACCTTTGGAAAGACAAAGAGGTCGTTGGGAGGACAGACAGGTGTACCTGATTAAAACGAGTTTCATCTTCCCTGGATAGTAATAAAATCCAAAGGCGAATTGTTGTTACTGCTACGATCCACTTGCACATTTCGTGAGGCCATAAAGTTAGTAATTGAGTCATTTGTTGCTGCATACCTCTTTGAGAATACCATTCTTATTGATAAATTTGGTTCATTCCTTTTACTCTACTCTTCATGGTTAACCGTGATTGGATTCGTCAATAATCGTGGCTTATTGCTGGTATGCATTATTTTTCTTGCTAGAAGTCAACATTTGGCCGTTAAAATACTTCATTGGATAAGTCATTATAACTATTTTTCGAAAGCGCAATAAAGAATAAACCCCTGAAGAAACATGACGTATTCATATTTTTTGTCATGTATAAGGTAGAAGCATATTTTAGTATTTGGATGATATTCTATGCTTTTCAAATAAACCAGTCATGAGGTAAGCCGTGTCACACGTAACGAATGCGGAGAGTCGCCGCCATGAAATTCGGTACACATGCCGCACTTTTCTCATAAGAGACACACGCCGCACGGAACGATTTTAGACATATGATTTGAGAAGATAATGAAATATTGTTAGCGAAGTGATATACAGGGGTTGGACAAAAAATTTAAAAACACGTCATACAGAACACATAAGTTTGGCCCGCCACTGTACACCACGTGTTGCGGTTGCCGATCGTGTTTTGTTTTCAATGTGTCCTGTGGATCTTCCTCTTCCGTCATCAGTACCCAGTTCACCTGTGAGTGTCGTGGTGTGCAAGTGGTGCGGTAAAATGGGCGACCTGACAGACTTCCAAAGAGGCATGATCGTTGGTGACCGTCTGGTTGGAGCTTCAGTGATAACAGTGGCGACCATTGTGGGGGTATCGACAGGCACTGTGTCCAATGTCACGAGGGCATACACAATGCATGGGCAAACAACGTCTGCAAAGCACAACAGTGGTCGAAAGACAATCCTGACAGATAGGGACAGAAGGGCATTAAAACGGATTGTTGCAGCTAAAAAGCAGACCACTGCAATGAAAATTACGTCGGAACTCAATTCCGGCCTACAGAACCCGGTTTCATCAAACACAGCGTGACAGGAACTTCATAAAATGAAAATTCATGGCAGGGTCGCGATCGCCAAACCTCTGGTCACAGCAGTAAATGCGAAGAGGCGTATCCAGTGGTGCAAGGACCACAAGGAGTGGACGCTTGAGCAGTGGAAACACGTAATGTGGTCCGATGAATCGACCTATACCTTGTTTCCAACAACCGGTCGTGTTTACGTATGGAGAACACCGTCCCAGGCCTATGATCCAGACTGTCTGCTATCAACTGTAAAGCATCTGTTACAGTTCGGGCAGTGATATCGTGGTTTTCTGCAGGTCCCACCATAGCCCTGCATGGAATGATGAATGCTAAGGCGTATGAGGCCATTTTGGGGGACCAGGTTCTACCCATGGCCCAAACATTGTTCCCGGATGGTGATGGCATCTACCAAGATGATTTGGTACCCTGTCACGCTGCAAAAACGGTGCAATCATTATTTAAGGAGCATGACCAGGAGCTATCACACCTCCCTTGGGTCCCACAATCACCAGATCTGAACACCATTGAGCCATTGTGGTCTGTGTTAGAAAGGCGTGTTCGGTCTCATTACCCTCCACCATCATCCCTTAAGGAACTGGAGCATGTTTTGGAGGAAGAATGGTACAACATTCCACACACCACGATTCAGGAGCTGTATACGTCCATTCCACGTCGGATCCAAGCTGTTTTGAACGGAAAAGGAGTCCCCCACACCATACTAGGTATGATTTTCACACTTTTTCAAACGTTTTAGATTTTTTGTCCAACCCCTGTATATGTTATGGTGTATATAAAAGGTAAATACATTTGTTTATGCATTTGTTGTGTTATCCCTATTAGATATGCTGTGCTACATGCAAATTAGGGTTGCACGAGGAATCACAATTTTGTTAAGTCTATTTTGTATTGATTGTGATCTCAAAGGCAAAAGTGCAAAATAAGTTTTGTAGTTAAGGCATTAGCTTCATTTCCTCCCAACGTCCATAGTGCAACAAGTTTTTTTTTTCAAAAGACAATTGGAAGGCTTATATGTTGCGTAACTCCCTAAGATGCACCTACATTCATGAACAAGAATAATAAGATCAAATAGATGTTTGACTACTGTGTCCAAGTAACTCTTAACCTAAACTACTAGTCCAAGACTGCAATTAAAGTAGAACATAATGTTGGTTATGTATCAGAATACAATACTTAAAAATTCAATAATATTGAATAAGAAATTTCATTTACTGGCAACATTTATGGAGCTATATTCCAGTTTCTTTAAATCAATAGGATATTCATTTTGTGTTACTCTGAAGCACGCTATTAGAATAATATGTAGATTTTAAAGTTCTGAATTCTTAAACACAACAACTGTGAAGTAGCAAGATTATTACATAGTTAAATTATACAAAGAGATTCCCAAAGTAGGATGTTATGATAAATAAAGAAAATGCACACTCAAAAAAATTACGTAAACCGTAATTATTGCACAGAACTTTCATCCTATTAACTGTTTTTATCAGCTGATGTTTCCTTAACTGTTAGTTCAGCTGTAAGTCCACATCATACGCTTTAATTGACTCCGGTATAAGAATCTTCTTAGTACGCTAATAACTGTCAAGATATTTTACTTAGGTGAGCCTTTGAACTTGGCAATGTAAATTGGGAACGGAATAACTAAAACATATGGAATCCATGTCCACCATTTTGAAGAGTGTTCTTGGTATTCCTTAGATGACACATCTGTTGATGATTTACTTTCTCCATCTTTAGTCCAAAGTGTTCCCATGTTGTGCTTGCTTTGACCAATGATTCATCCGCGGAAAACAGACGTCTCCACTATAATTTAGGTTAAGATGGTAATTTCTTTAAAAATAAAGCATAGGCATAACGGGTATAAAAAGATAATACACTTTTCAAGTTAACATAATGGTTCAGATATAAATTTTATTTCAATATCTGTTGCTTAACAACGAAATTAATAGTAAACAATGTAGCAGATTTAGGAAACAAAGCCTTGAAGTCGCATGACATATTTGATTGTAAACATTCTTAACTGAAGGACTAAGGAATTTAGATTTTCAATATTGCCCACTATATTTCATCTACTTCCAAAAGTAATTTCCGAGCATAATTTCATCAACGCAATTATATTGTCTTTTAAAAGTGGCCTCTTTATTGCCTTTAATTAATACTAGATCATGTTCATTCAATTTTTTAGAATATCGTTAATTAATTATTTCTTCAGTATCCAATGCTTTCATATGTTTTCTAGATGTGAGAATTAATGTAGTTATCCAATAGCTTAGAAATGCTTTTATATCGTCTCTCTAAATGGCTGTGCTGAATCTAATTCATAAAGACAAATATTTTGATTCATTCTCTTTCTCATGACTCTAGTGTAGTTTGTCCTGATAGACTAAATTTGCTTTTCATTTTGAACAAAACAATCTTACTAGCACGCACGATGATATGATTTTTCAAAATTTATTTATTATAATGCAAGTCTTAAAAAATGATATTGCCTTATCCTTCAGGATAATCCTAATATTTCTAAATACAGTCTCTGAACATGAAACTAGGGTATTTATTGAAAAATTCCTAGAGGTTATTTTTAAACAAAATATATACTATTTTGTTTATATTGTACAAAGTGGTCCGGCTTGGGTCTAATGGTGAAGGCTAAAATTCCGATGAAACTGGGAGTCAGCAATGTCCCGGTTTAGACTTCCCAATTCTGCAACGTTTTAATTAGAAAATTATTCGCGATGAAGCATTATTTCCAGTTAGACCAATATTTAACTTTAATGGTAGATATGAAATTATACTAAACTCATCTGTTGGTGTTGTTTACAGAATTAAACTGAAAGAGTAATAGTCATTAAAGTAATTGTGTAAGAAGCTTATTTCAGTATCGTTACCACAGAAAAGTGTTTTATCTTTCATATGTTGTTCAAGCTTTAAAGATCAATCAATAGTCAATATTTGCGTTGGGTACGGTTCAATAGATCATTCGTCACACTCGAAAAAGTGTTATTAATTTAATCTCTTTAAGATTGGAAACGTCAACTGTTATACGTAAAACAATTCTGATTCCGTTGAAATTTTAAAACTATTTTAAAACAATCTTGACATGTTGGGCTGGAATAGGCCCAATCGTTCCCTTGTCATGGTTACCATCGAACCAGCAAATATTTCTACATTTCAATATGCTTACAGTCTTAAGGGTAATCCCCTGAACAGTGCATTCGAATATTTTAATCCTTAAGAATATTATTTATCTTACCCAATCGTCTTACCCAGTACGATTGGTCTGGCAGGTATTCAATAAATTCTCCTACGTAATGTTAAATTATGTGTCTGTAATATGGTTGGTTACAAAAGGAAATGTAAATCTTTTGATATCATAAAGTGTTAGGAATATCATGTACAGCATTTATTGAATTATAGGTTAAATTGGATCGTTTATACGTGTAAAATAATTGATTATGTGTTTAATAATTTCGTGCCGTTTTTGTAGAAACTGTAAACAGTATAACATTCTAAAATGTTTTAAGTATTTAGGTTTCCTCTCTATATATTCATACGATATTTGAATTAAAATAATCTATACATTGTTATATGATGTCTGAACTTATTTGTTTTCAGACCAGTTTCCATAGAACAAGTAACAATTTGAACCTTACAAAACGAAGAACTGACTATTCTATCAAAATGCTAATTTCGGAGGGGACAAGTGCACTCGTTCTTAGATAATGAGTACAAATATTACGTTTCTTAAATTATTAGTACAACGGGAAAGAATAAGACATTTGGGCTGCCTCAAACCTTATACATTTATCGGGACAATAAGATTAATTATATATATTGTAAAAAGTTTTACAAAAAAGTAGTTGATATGCAGTTTATATCTATACTTAATAAATACAGTTTATATTAATTCATTACAATCAATGCAATATCATATTAAGGCTGTGCAGAAGATATAGTGAGATTTGGTAAGTAAATTATATTTATTCATTAGTTTACAAAGTCAAAACTTCCGTTATTACAAAAACCAAATACGCCAGTTACTACTAATACTGTTTCAAAGTATGCAACTTGTTTTTCACGGGGCATACATCCGCATTGTGATCAAATTATAAGCATAGTGGATAATCCCTGCCCGGTCACTTGACCTGCAGTGCACGTTGTTTCCAGCAATGCTCCCATGCAGAGAACGTAGTTCTAGTATTTGAAAAATATGGATCGATCTTTCGGAACAAGACTGAAAAACCTCGCTATAGTGTAAACAAAATACACATTTAGAGATCTAATATAATTGTAAATGCAATGTAATTATCATATCGGAAAAGTGTACATCAACTTCTCTTAATGATGCAAATATCACTTCCGTACGGTGGTACTTTAAACAAATAGAAATGCGTTGTTCTGTTGGACATTGCCTGTATTTATGTTAAATGGATCAATCAAAAGTACAAGCAATATTTATTTATTTATTTTCAAAACAAATACTCATTTTTCGACAATAAGTTTCTTGCAGTGCAGGTCATGAAGCCACTTTTGCATCGACTCTGCACGTCTAGGTCTGTGGCCGGCGAACTCGCAAAGCATCCATGATCGCCCAGAGAAGTGAAAGTCAGATGGAGTTAGGTCTGGCCTGTGGTGAGGGTGTTCCAGTAATTCAAATTCCATATTGCTGATGGTTTCAATAGTTTGGTGAGCCGTGTGTTGCTGTGTATTGTCATGCAAAAAAAAATATTTCTTGAACAACAGACTATCAGGTTTGTTGCGAATTGATGGCTTCAGCTTCTGTTCCAACATTTAACTGTAAGTCGCACTGTTGATTGTAGTTCCATTTTCCATGAATTCTACAAATATGGGCCCCATTGGTTTCCAAACAAACATATAACATAACCTTTCCTGCCGATGGCACAGCATTGATTTGTTTCTTCGTCAGAGATCCAGGGCGTTTCCCTGGTTCATAGTAATGAACCCATGTTTCATTTCCGATGGCTAGTCTGCTTAAATATTCATCTCCTTCGTTGTTGAAGAAATTGAGTAAGCATTGACAGACACTAACACGAGTGAGCTTTTGTTCTGCAGTAAGCTCTCTTGGTACCCACCGTGCACAGACTTTACGAAAGTCGACCTCTTCGTGGATGATTTGATGGGCATGCTACCTCATCGATATTTTTTCGTCTATTCGCCAGAACCATCTCTCGAGCTTGGTCATATGTAGTTCAGGTTGATGGTTGTCCGCTCATCTTCATGGGTTACACTTCTTCGTCCACCTTTAAACTTCTTGATAAACTTCTTGGTACGTGATAGTGCACTTCCTCCATATTGTGGTGAAAGTCTATGACGATTTTTCTGAACTTTTCACACCCTCCAACCAGAGGAATCCAATCACCGATCGTTGTTTCTCCTTGGTGCAAGCTTCTTATCTATGATCTATCTGCAACAGAAGGTAGAAAAATGGAGGAACTAAGATCAAATTTTCATAGCATTACCACAAAAGTATAACAATAAAATTAGAGAAAACAGAAGTCAGTGTGCATAATGTATGAACATTTTTGTCTAAAGTGTAGAAAATGTTTCACTTGCCATAGCAATAAGTACTTTTCTGTTTTCATTTTGTCTTATGCTTTTATTTTGCACTGGGGCCAGCATAGTCATGTTTATAGTATCATATGTTTATTTTTATTTTTAAGTGTGTTAGTTTTAAGTGTGTTTAAAATCCTAAATGGCACCTGCTTCAGATAACTCTCCTATTTGTAGTCAGCCAGTTTACGAGAGGCAAGAGGCCTTAAACTGAACTCTTGTTTGCCTAAATTTAATGTATCTTGTTTGGATCTCTCACCTGAAGAAATAAATGTAATTCAAGAATCAATATTTTAATGTAAACTATGTACGAAAAAATCAAGAAATAATAGAGAAAATATGTCTACCAGTTCTGAACAAACCGGGAAAGGCAGAATGGAAGAAAAGGTTGAAGAAGCTTTCATCACATAAAGAGAAGATAGAATTAAGAATTCTAGTTAGTATGACCCAGAATGAATTCAGTAATTTATTTGAGATGTTTATAAAATGTTTAAAGGGCCTAAAGAAGGAAATAAGTATGATAAGGAATTAAAACAAATATCTGAAAGCACTAATGTTAAAAGTAGTAACACCAAAACGTCCTACTTTTGTTGGTACTCCTATATCTCAATCAAGTGTTTCCCAAAAGGTTCATGTAATTTTAGATGGCGTTAATTTATTTCAGGAACAGGATGAAAAAATGAGAAAAATTAACAACAACTTGATCCCATTGGAAATTGGGTTGATGTTGTATCGAAACGAATCACAAATATCAGGAATAAAGATGAAGCAAAAAGCAAGTAGGTGTTGTTCCAAACGATTCAAGAAAAGATCAACGAAAAATGATTTACGGTAAATCTCAAATTAAAAAAAAAATAGTTGTTAATTAAACAAGAGCTCTTTCTGTAACAAGGTTCCATCCAGATGTAGAAAAAAACATGAAATCGAAGAACTGGTTGAAGAACGAAATACGTTAGATGTAAAATGTACGAAACTGAGAACTAAGTATGATACGTATTCTTCCTTTCGTGTCGAAACTAAAGAAATAAATTATAAAATAGTTAACAATCCAGCAATTTGGCTAGATTGAATACTAATTGGTCCTTTTTATTGTATGATATAGGAATAAACAAAAAAAAACATATTGTTTGACTCAGATAAAATTAATGGATGATTTAAAAATATGGTATCAGAATGTAAGAGGTATAAGGGCAATAATTGAAATATTCTTTCCCTCAACTGGTGGTAATGATTATGATTTAATTTATGTTGCTGAAACTTGGTTTTCGGATCAACAAATTAATTGACATTATTTTACAGACATATATATATATGTTTCAGAGCGGATAGACAATATAATGATCTTAACTGTGAAAGAGGTGATGTGTCCATAATTGTCATTAAAAAATATCAAAGCTCTTAGATGAATAGATTTAGAGTTTGTAAGTTAATGTGTATGAATAGAAATTGAATATGGTAAAAAGAATAAAATTATTAATTTTCTGTCTTTACTTAAGTCCAAAAACAATTTTAAGACCTTTTCATTTTTTTTAAACATATATCTTCTCCACTTGTATATTACGAACATGAGATGTTAATAATTGGTGACCTTAACATCTGAAATGCCGATTGGGTCAAAATTAACTTTGCTGATGATATCCACTGATATCCACTATTACTGAAATAAAAATGTTTATTTTACTTTCTGGGTGACTTTAACCTAGATGAAAATGAAAATTGTAATGATAGGGATTGAATATTAGTTAATTTTGCTATTCAGATTTGCAAAGCTAATGAATATATGGTACCTCCAGACCAATATCATCAGCCTTTTGATATAATTATTTCCTTTCCAGCTCACTTTGGGACTATGAGTATCGTTTGATTTATATGTATCATAAAGGTAATTATTTGTATTTATACAAACAGATCTGTGCTGTTGACTAGATAAATATATTTCTTAATAATTAATTGGATGATGTAGTTAAAAAAATAGAAGAAATTATAAAAATATGTATTAATGACAATATTCCAAAACGAAATGTACAAATTAATAAATACCCTTTATGACATTCTTGAGAACTCGTACAAACTCTTTAAAAATCAGGTGTACAAGGTATACAAAAATTAAATGATACAAAGTGGCTGTCAAACATTTTCAGTCTTAAGGGAAAAATCGGAAAATCTTCTTCAAAAAGACAGAAGCACCTATATTTGTGAAAGTTATACTGTGATCAAACCTTTAAACTTTTGGAAATACGTTAGAAATTCTACCAAAAACAATATAGATACTAAAGGAATCTATGTTAAAGATAAAACTGTTTTCAAATCTGAAGAACTTGTGGACCAATTTGGTGAATTCTTAAAATCAATTTATGAAGTTTGTGCTCAGGAAAATATCGAATATTTCAACTGTAGTGATAACGTTTCTTCAGTTAGTCTACGTTTACCTGTGATTACAGTTGATGATGTTACTAAAGCAATAAAATCTTTGAAAGCTAAATCTTCCAGCGGTTTAGATTGTATACCAATTTTTATAATAAAGGGTATTAGCGATATGATTGCATCTGTATTAATATCAATATTTAATTGGAATTTTAACGTACGATATTTTCTACAATCTTGAAACGTGGTTGCTGTGCCGCCAATACCAAAGAAAAATGAGAAAACGTTGAATATTTTCGTCCAATATCAATAATTGGTGTAATACAAAAAATCTTTGAAAAACTAATTTATAATCATAATTTAAGTAAAATAGATAAGTATACTTCATCCAATGAACACATATTTTTAGAAAATAACAGATCAGTAGTTACAAATCTTGTTGAATCCTTAACATTGATAGGACCAACAAGACAAACTAGAGGTCAAGTTGATGTAACTACTTTAAATTTCAAAAAAACCTCTAGATAAGGTTCCTCTTGAATCATTTTTAAAGAAACTATCTTTTTACTGTTTCTCAAATTTTTATCTGGAATGGATGATATCATACTTGACAGATAAACAAAATATAGTTAGATATAATGGTTGTTTGTCATCTGAGTATGATGGGACATAGGGAGTTCCTAACGGATCCTATTTGGCACCCCTTTTTTATTATTTTTATTAAAGTTTGATATAGTTTTTGATATATTATTATATGTTGATAATGTTAAACTCTTTAAAACTATTAGTGAACATAAAGATCATTTGTTATTGCAAAATGATACCAACAAAGTATATGCATGGAAATATAAAAATTTGTTACCCTTAAATTTGAAAAAAAAAATATTTGAATTTTCTTTATGAAGAAAAAATATCATATTATCACTAACGGTTGCGGGAGCACCTGATTAAAATGAAACCTATCGCCAATGATCTGGGTATAACTTTATATAATAAGTTGTACTTCAACAAACATATAGAAGTAATAACATCCAAAGTTAGAAAATCGTTAGGCCTTTTGAACTTTTACAATATTTTATAGTGCTATTGTAAGATCCAGTACGCAACTATAGTTTGGAATTATAATAGAAAGTATTTAGCTGACTGGATTCAACTTATACAAAATGATTTTTGGCTTGGCTTAAATGTAAATTTTAATGCAAATTTGGAAACTTATCATTATAAATTATTTTTATGATTTAGAATTTAGGGGATGATTTCGGACTATTAAAATTATCTGATCAGCGAATGATTAATGATATCAAGTTTTTTTTTCTTAAACTTAAAAGGGTATTATCCAACATACAATATAATAAATCTAAGAGTTCCAACTCATTATAAAAGAAATTTTATTCCATTTTAACCTAAAGATTTTGAATCATCACCAACATGTCGTTGTGCATAGCAAGTAAACAAATATAATTCTTATATTGATATTTTTCAAATATGTATTTAAGGAACTGAATATGTTTTTTTTAGTAATTATTCATTTTATGAAGCTTGATGTCATATTAGAGATGTAAGGCAAAATCTTTTGTTGTGTTTTCAACTTAGAGTATTTAGGATGTACAGACCCTTGTTGAATAACAACAACAATTATCTTCTTTTAAGAAATTTGGCAAGAATTACATATTATTACTCTCTCCCTTGTTTATGTTTTGTGTTTTCGTTTCCTTTTGTTTTTTTCATTGTATTTTGTATATGTTCATATTTCTTGTATGTCGTTTCATTTTTTTTTGGAATAGCTGTATATTTTTTTTTAGATAAATGTACTGTATGTATATGTTCTCTCTGTATCATAACTCTGTATTTTGATATGTGGCCCCGTTGTTGTGTGTCTTCTTTCCCGAAATAAAGAAGAAAAGAAAAAAAAATATTATTATTATTATTATTTGAGAAGGACTAATAAGTAAACATTGGGACTAGATCAAAATTTGGGGTCTAAAGACTCAACTTTAGTGTTTATTAATAAACAATTCATGTGTATGCGGTATTAATATACATATTCTAACTCTTTATTTATAATTTGCAAATCAATTTTAATTATTAACTATATATAGTAAACAATAACCGCATATTTTCATTCTCTCATTCATGATAAAAGGGTAAATATACTCTTAGTTTTTGCTAGATTTGTTTTAAAAACTGACATATTTTTCTAGAAGTGACTTGTAGATAAATAGTTTGAATAAGCAAATATTATAATACCTATTTAGAGGGAGAAAATAAGTTACTGTACTCATTGTTAAAATTCTAGTTTTACATAACGATTCATAAATAATTTGTCTCCAAATCTTTACTTTAAATATCTAACAATTCATAGGATACATTTAATGTCTGAAATCATCTGTATCAATTGACAGGAAGATAGGTATATTTTAAATTGAAATATACTTAGAAATGTATCAATATGACTCGGAAAGATGCCTAATTATGAAGTAAAATTTCATAAAATCTTGTCAACGTAGACGTGCTACTGGATTCTCATTTACTTAATTTCACTCTAACTATGTGTTTTAGTGGTTCACCTCGGAAACTAACGTCACAAATATGTTTGAGTTTCAGGCAGTTTCTGGCAAACCAACTTATTTCGTTTGAAATATTAACAATCGTTCGATATTAACTTTCCGAATTTCAAGGAAAGATAGAATCACAAATTAAGTACCAGGGGTCCAATTACACTGAATTTTATTGATAGCTTTTCGTGATATTTCACTCGTGCTGAAACACAGAAGTATCTGGTATTACTCTGAAATGACTAAGGTAAAATTATGATAACGTGTTATGTGATACTCTACTGAGTGCGAGCCCACACTTATCACAATAGCAAAACTGTAACAAATAAATTAAAAAAATAACTTTGTATAGAATAAACACTGTCCGGATCCTAATCTAATTTCTTGTACTGGGCCTTTAGCACTGCAGTTAGTCCTTTACGATGAATGTTTGCTATCACTACGAGTTTCCAAATAAGCAATAAAGCGACATATTGTCATTTGAAGGAAGTTGAAGGTTATACAATATTAGAAATACTGCCTATCAAAGGGCAATAATGTTTTACTCAAGGTATTAGTACATTTGATAGAAAATCAATTTAGTAACCTGCAGTATATTTCGAAGCGTTGTATGTTTTATGGGGCCGTTTGGGTCGAAGCTTTCCTGTGTCCACAGACCTAAGCGAATTTCAATAAATTCCCAAATGAATATTTTTTGGTTATTGCTGTTTACACTAAAACCTACTTTACATATATTCCGCTACAAAATGCGTAGTGAAGTCTCTTTTATTGAACTGATATGTTTTGTAACTACACAACGATTTTTATCGTCCACCGAATTGAAGCAAGATAATAATCCATTATGACTTCCTCTGTACAATAAATTACTTCCTGCAATTTGTGTTTTAAAATATAACTTTATTGCATTCATATTCACGCAACGAACACTTCTGAAAGTTGTTATTCCGTTCATTGACAGTACGGTGTTCTAAAACTTGGAAGTTTTAGATGAGAGTTCTTGCAACTATTGTAAATTTATTCACCTTGATCAAAATTCGGTTAAGATATAAACGAACAACCCCCCCCCATATATACTCCCCAAATTGTATATTCCAAATTTATTGGATAAAATTTCTTTGTGACTACCCATACATAGGTAATAGGAATAACGAACATTATGAGTGAAGACTCTTTCCGGGGTATTACCTTAGTCACAGTAAGCAACTACCGGGATGGTATCTTTAAATTATGACCTGGCCGACTTATTTCCGATATCATATCTTCCATTTTATTGCGACATGAACCAGGGATGCTTAAGACCCACAAACAATCTAAATTAAGATTCAGTGTAAACAGTATTTTTTACAAGATAAAGTAATCACAGATAATTCGATACTGACGTTTCAATATTTATATATACTTAACTAAACATGTAGGTTGTTTTGAAGTCTATCATCATTACGCATTTGGAATGTTATGGTTTAATCTTCATACATAAATACGTGTTTCATATTCATATGTAGATTCTAATTAAAATATAATTTTGTAGTGGATACGGCTTCAATTTTAGTCCTCTTCATGGGTATGAACGTTGTGGTTCGAATTTGTTCAACCTCTTCTATTCATTGGCTGTATAATTGTTCAATGACTGAGTAATGTTCCAATAGAAACGATAGAAAGATTATCATACAAATATGGCTACAACTTTAAGCGTGGTCGTATATTTTTACGAACGTTCTCACCTCTGGTGCAAGTTTATCTCAAGTTCCCGTCTCGTTCCAGAGCTCGAAGCATACTATAATTACTTCAACGTGTAGTGAAGCTTGAACTAACAACGCATTGCATCACAGGATAACTAGCATGTAGTTTGACTCCATGAGCTTTCCGCTGATGCCTTTAGTAAAACGACGGCTCTTCACGCCAAAGTTTTTAATCTTTCGTTTACAATTCAGTTGGTAAGGTATTGGTTTAAGCTGAAAGTGTTAGTTTATTTCGGAAGCTACTTAATATTTTAACTCACATACTCAAACCATATACAGTAAAGATGAAAATTAGGAACTATGTTTTCTATAGCTCAGAGGCAAGGAAATTAATGATACTTCCCGGACTGGAAATCAGTTAATAAGAACAAGTTTCACGAGTGGTTCAGGTAACTATAACTTTTTTCTACTATAACATTAAAGGCTAATGGAGACAGGACATACCATTTTATCAAATCGAGACTGATTTATTATATCCTACAGGAATTCTGCTTACGGAGATGCTGAGACACATTCTTAATACCTGAACAGGTTCTTATTTAATTGAAATCTTATGAACATATCACATAGTATTAACTCTCGATGAAACCATATGCTTTCAGAAAATCAATAAGCAACTACTGAACTGTATTCCCATTCCGTTTTCTAAATATTCATCTCAAGTATAAAATCTGGTCCAACCTTTATCTATTTTCTCTAAATCCACATTGATAGCTTCAAACTATTTAATCGATTTTATTGTTAGGCGCGTTAGCAGGATATTATTAAAAACATTATAACGTGTTGGAAATAACGGGATTCCATGGTAATTATTTCAGTCAGACATGTTTAAAAAAAATGTAACTGGAGCTAACAAGTAACCCTTTCGACTTTGTTGACCAAACCTGACAGAGACGTGGGGAATATTAAGAAACAAGCGTAAACAAAACTTAAAATGTTTCCGTCCATAAACACGGGTGCACTGGCCAAAAGCTCATTGATCAGAATAGGCAATAGCACTGTGTTTCGACTTTGAATATTTCAGTATATTTATAAAACTGGTAAAGGGATGGAAAACAAAAACACATTAATAGACAACTGGAGGAAGTAGACATCTACTAGAGAATAGGGTTGTCATTGCTGTTATCTTGCAGTCGGCAATCTTGTATCCCGCTTGGTTATTTAAAATAGGAAGGGGGTCATGTGATATATCAAACTGGGCTAGAATTGTAAGACAAATACAATGGTGAAGTCTATGTTACCATAATTTTTTATTTGTAAGACATAATGAAATGGTACATTGGTAAGACTTCGTTGGTTTCGAGATATCATAACATCCGTATATTTTTTCGAAAATGTCAAGTCAGGAAAACCTCATGTACGCTAGTGCGTACTGAATAGGTGGTTGTTTATGAAGTATTGTCTTCTAATTCGATTCTTTTCTCGAATAATCCAATTGAGAACATGTCGTCCATTTTCCATCAGTTCCTTAACGTGTGTGATCGTCTCCTCAACATTTCGTGTTGTCTGCATTCATTATAACATCCTGTGCCTATGAGATAGAAGCAATTGACTTCCCTTCGAGTTATTCCTAGCATACATATCTCTATTGCTATTTGTGGAACTTTTACTTTGTGAGTTCCTTTAAGAGTTAATATACACGTTTTGCACCTACACACCATCCCAAGTAAGATATGCAGATTTTACTTGTTACGCTGATGTCACTTTGGTGTGTCGAATTAGTCGAATTGTACAATTAGTCACACTCGTGAAGGACAATGGCAATAGAAGAAGAATTTGAGAACTTTTTGAATTAAATGAGGATAATAAGAGAATCAGTTTGGATTCACACAAATGCATTTTACTAGACTAATTAGAAACATAGTAGTCGCAGTAATGAAAATTGATGCAAAATTACTCAAAACACACTTCACACTCACATCATGCACATCGAGTAAAGGCAGTCATCTTTGTTGCATCTGAAGAGTTCTTTGTGGAAGCAGAATGCGTTAACTCTAACGGAGGACATATATCACGATTCACGAATCCATTTTTTTCGCGCATATTGATTGGTATTCTGGAATCTTTGAGAACAAAGGTGGTTATGTAGCAGTGATTATATTTTCAGCAATTTGTCACGTTGGCACAGCACTGTAGCGGGATGTTCCTTCTTCTGTTTGATATTCGACTGGCAATATTCTTTAAAGTACCAAATAAATAAACGGTTGACATTTTCCTGTAGTTCCTTCAAGAATGAGGTGTATTCTTAACTTGTCATCTTTTTGACGGCGTTCCTGCAACACGTTGGTCAGTACATTCATGTCTTTATGAACGCCATATGAATCAAGCAATACTAAATCCTTGTCACCAATCATTTGTGGCAGCACGACTTCTTCTGCTAAAACTGTTCGGTATGCGCTTTTAATCATTTTACCAGATGTATTCCATATAACGTACCGGTTTGGAGCTGTGAACATGTCAGATTGGACACGTTGACTTAAATATGTTGGTTCCTCAAAGATTATGAAAGGTTTATGGGCAAGAATGCAGCACGGGATAATAGAGGAACAGCTGTATAGGAATGGAATCAGTGCCATGTGATGATTGAACCAATCCGGAGTGAACTACGTCTAACTTAAGTGCGACCGCTAGCCATTTCTTTGGCGAAACCAGTTTGATCCACATTCCATATATTAGCATTGTCATAGGTTCGCATTAGATATGTTGTTGCAGTTCTCCAATCCACGATTCGCTCGTTGAAAACGTCTTCTTGGACAGCCGATTTCTTAGTTACAACTGTAATAAGCTTACGGCGACCGGTGTTAAGATACAATTTGAATTTCTGCTGACAGAATGAACCTGTTCGAAAATCAGCAGGTCCCAGTCGCTTCGCTTTTTCCCTTGCCCACATTAGCAATTCCCTCTGATATACTGAATAATGATGCCCTTTTCTGGTGAAAAAATTCTCGAGAAGATATCTGAAATATCACTATATTTTCCCTTATTCGTCTTTAGGAAGCCCTTTTCTAATTGATCTTTCCATTCCCATATAGTAGAAAGTGCTGGACAACAGTCTCGAAACCTCTTCATGTAATCATACCTGTGCTGAGGAAATTGTGCCCCTTCTGACCTCGTTTCACCTCAAGCCATCATACATTGAAAACTGCATTTTTATCTGGTAAACTGTAGAACACGTTCTCTTTCTTTACTCACTTCGGAGATGCTGACAGTTCCACTCCGGATGAATACTTCTGTGGTGGATTTTTCTGAAGGTGATTCCATGAGAGATTTTGAAGTTGTTACTTCTTCGAAAACGTGATCAACATTAAATGGCATGTCCAGTTCAGGTTCATCCTCCTCAATGTCCAGATTATTCTCGATAATTATCTCCGAGTTCTCGTAGTTTTCAAGCAAGATTAACCATTTCTTTGGGGCTTCTTTGTCTTAATTTGTGTGCTCACTAGACTGATAAACTACCTCATACCCGCAATATGAATTTTCAGAATTACCGCATTCATATAATTCACAATTGTGCCTTCCGTACCGTGCAACTGCTCGACGAGAAGAGCAGCACCTTTATGAAACACTACAATCAAACTTAACTTATAGCGAACTGACAAACCCAGCTAACGTCTGTATAAGTTTATTCATTTCTATCTACGTAATTGAGTAAAGTGTTTCCAGAGGGTGGTGGACTATCCTGGTGAGAAATTCGCTACGGATCCGAGGAGTTTAGAATGAATGGTATAAAGTAGTGTGAGAGTACAGTACTAACATATGTATTCTCATTCTAACAGGGAACTCCAATAAACATGATGTCATCTAATGGTATCGATTGCGCACAGATATACAAAAACACACAGAAAACACAACAAAGAGAACTAGTTCCAAAAAATGTACACATCATTACATTTACATGCAATCTCATGCAACACTGACGAATACTGCAGTTAACGTTGCGTCGAAAATAACTGTGTGTTTTTTTCATCAAACATTAGGCCAAAACATTTTATCAATTTGCCACATTACACATTCAAAATATTTTTGCGCGATACAAGTTAACCGATTTCAAGCTGATTATACCCTTCATAAGTAGCTACCTACGACGTTCTCACTAGCGTCCATTAGCTTTTCTCTAACTTGAATATTTTCAAAAAGATACGGATATTAAGAAACTTCGGAACCAAGTAACTCATACCAACGTGCCATTTCATTATGTCTTACAAATACAAACTTATGGCAACATAAACTTCACCATTTTATTTCTCTTCAAATTCTAGCCAAGTTCGATATATTACATGACCTATTTAAAACAATCGAGCGAGATACTAGATGACCGACTTAAATACGGCGGCCATAAGAAGCCTACTCTCTATTAGATGTATATTTTCTCTCGGTGTCTGTTTCGATCATTTGATCTATAGTTCTGGGTTTTCGATCCCTTTACCTGTTTTACAAATAAACTAAAATTTTCAGACTCAAAACATATTGTTATAATTTATTCAGATCAATCTGGATTTCGGCCACTGTATCCGTGTTTATGGACACGGATACACTTTAATTTTTTCTTACGCTCGTTTCTTGATATTCCTCACTTTTCTATCAAGTTTGGTCAACAAAGTCGATTTCGACATTGAAAGGTTTACTTGTAAGGTTTTCATTCTTTGGAAGCTCCTACTTTTTTCACATCATTCTTATATAATTATGTATTATATCTTTTTAATGTTTGGTACAACACAATTTAAAAACCATTGTGTATTCCAAGATATGGTTTATTACACAATTCGCACAACACAGTTAGTGTATTACTAACCACAGTATGAATATTTAGCCGATACTAATCAGTTATTGTAGAATATTCCCTTTAATTTATAAAACGAATACAAATTCAAATAGCTTCACTTAAATGATCAGAAAGCTTTAACTTCCTCCAGCATGACCCGTGTTAGACGATAAATTATGCTATAAACAATACAATAACAATTTCTTATAAACATGGTAACTTTTATGTGATGTTATTGAAAAAAATAATGAAAAACTACATCACTTTCTAGGAAAGCTTAATAAAGTGTCTACTTTTTACTGAGGAGTTGAACACAACTTTTTCGTAAGTGTGTTTACAAATTTAGTGGAGACGTTATGCTATATTTCTTAATATAAGAGATAGCATTACTGGCTTATAACATGCAATTAAACCAACAGCAAGTTCAGTCTCTCTGAAAACGTGGGGAAAATACTCTGAATTTTTTCGATAAGATGGATGTGCTTCTGCAACGTTCTTCGAGCGATCCTTTGCTATAAACATAAACACTGTGTATCAACTTTTAACCGAGGATATGGGCAAACGCAGGATGTGTTCACTCGCTGTAACACACACGGGAACTGGCAATCGAGAAACCACAGAGTAAGATTTTGTAAATTCATGCGAATATGAGCAGATATGATTGGTTTAGGCAGTATACCCCAGTGGTTCATCATCCCCTCTATGCTCTATGTTTCGTGTCAATGTGAATTCTAGGGTTTCACCACCCATTTTAATATTGGCATTCTACCGTGTACCCGTTTCTTACGACCATCGGGACGGTATTATGATAGTTAAGGACAAATAAATGCCAACATATTACATGTGGTCATAGTTGAATTATTCGTTATCATAACGCTAAGATCCACGCAGGTTTAAAAAGAAAATATAAAGTCAACCGCAGCACGACTCTGGACAAACTCATTTTTGTTTTATTAAAAAGGTTTTCTGTGATGGTATTAGACTTTAATGTTTATGCAAATGGATAGCCCTTGGAATGTAGATACCGACGAACAGAAAAAATAAAAATACGAAAAAGTGGATTTGGGATATGTTTTAAATACAGGTCTTCAACTGTGTAATGGATATATAATCAATTTTACGTTTCAAATACATTGTTTTTCATAAAATCTTCGTAGTATTTCCGGACGTTCATTGCAATTTGCGTTTTTATATTACTTAATGATATAAACTATTCTGGCGGTACATGTTAATTATTAAATAAACCATATCTTACAGCTTTCCTCTAATATTATACGTTCTGCCGCAATATTAACATTCGTTTTGTTCTTTTAGCAATTTCAAAAATATATTTCATTACCTTGAATGGATTCTGCTAGGATCTCTATTCTGGAGACAAAACACCAAAATGTAGAGTAAGATTAGCAATGTTAAATAAGCTTTGCACTGTCCACATCAATAATTAACCTTAAATATTTTACAGTTAGGGGTGTTTGATATTATGAAAAGTTTCAGCTACCATTGCAAGGGGTCTGGCAGAGTCCATATCCTCTTGTAAGTTCACCTTGTCGGCCTGTAACGAAAACGGATTCCTCAACCGAAGTGGGCAGAGACGACCAATTTTCTAAATTGTTAGGATATATAGTGTTAGGAAGCCACTTTTCGGCGGACAGTATTTTGAGGGAAGGGGAAGGTAGTGGCATAATACATGTATAGGTACTGTACAGTTTTCGCCCTCTGAAATTGAAAAATAGGTTTGAATCTGACTCAGTATGGACAAGTACAGAACGCAAGCCTAGTTGTCCCCACAATGCCGTATAATGTTTAAATGATATGCTTTTTTCAAGAAATATAGTTTGCTGACACTAAGTTCAAATATTTATGAAGGAACTAATAATAATAGTTCTATTAAAACATGGATTCATATCATATTGATGAGGTATTCGGAATCTGGTACAAAATGTTATTTAGCTTACATGTGTAGAAGGTGTGTATATATTTTGTTTAGTGACTACATTTATGGGAGTTGCCTGATGCAATATAATTTAAATTCCATGTACAGGAAACAAAATACTATTTGTCACCATCTCTTTTCATAAACATAATAAAAAAATGAAATAATTTCAAAAGGCAAAAAAGGAAATAGATTAGAAACAGGACGTCCAGAGAATGCTGCAAAGGGAATTATTTTTTCACATAGAAAATGAGAACAAGGGAAGGGTAAAACACAATGATAAAGGATGTCCTTTATTCTCATTGTGACAGTTCTACGCATTTTCCTCATGTGTTCCCACACCCTGCAACATATAAAACATTAGATGAAGTCACTGAACATATGATTAATATTTAGAATTACACAACAATAATTTTTTCATGCACTAGTACCGTTTTGGATAGTAATTTATATTTGTCTTCTTCCCTTCCATTTTAAACAAAAATGATAGGTGACATCAAAATATTCTTGAAATATTTACCTTTGGTTATTGTTTGTCCTACTGTATTTATGTATGAAACCATTCTTGTATTTCATTGGTTACTAAAAGTAAACGAACTAGGATAAATATACGGTATTGTTTTCACTGGTATGTAGTTGTGTACCGGTGCTCAAGACAAGACTAATATTTGGGATAGTTAGAACATTGCTGTTAAATTACTTAAAAAACAAAAAAAGTTTTAAGATAATCATGAAATTCGTATTCATTATTTTGGCGGTTTACGTAATTTGCGGTAAGCTTATTCTGTTTGTTGTAACTCAAATTTTAAAAATTATATTTATTGCCTAAATAAGAAATTGAAGCCTATGTATGTTTGTCACATTCTTCACCGATAACTATTCAGGTGCAAAGACAGATAAGGTAGTAACAGAGACTTTAGTTAAAACACTATCGCTGAAAATAAAACTAGATAACATTAATACTTTTATGCAGTCCGTGACTTGAACTATTAGATCATAGAAGTTAAGTTCGTGTTTTATTACTAAAAGAATGTAGTCATAACTTTTGTTTTCATATTTCTTCTTGGGGCGATAAAACAGCTGCACATGGATGTAATGATAAAGAAGAAAAGTTAAACGTACGGAATTGTTACTTGCTTAGATACACTTTCAAAATAAGAAATTTGTTTCTCATTTTTTAAATTAAATTTCGTTTTATTTTATTGTATGTTTTACAGATTTTTCTTTAGTTCACAATGATTCGTTGTGTTCTCAAACCTTGCATCGTTAATTTAAATCGTCTCTTGATGTTGACTTAATTCTGCACAGCTATATACGTCGGGTGACAATACAATATTCCATTGTAATTTCCATGTCTTTCTTTATTTTAAAAACATATTTCAATATATTTTTAATATGGACACCTTTATCCTAAATAAATATCGGCTTGCAACGACATTTTGTTTGGACGGTTAAGGAACAATTTAGAATTTGGGTAACAAAACATTAGTTCGAGGAAAAGTATTCGAACACCGAAAATAACTCGAAAAAATAATAAAAACAACTCTTAAAAAAGATACCTTTCTTCAAGAGTTGCTACTAAAAGTTAAGTAAAATATTTATGCTTGACTAATAAGAAAATCATGAAGCGCGCCAAGTGAAGAATTTATAAAGTGATTCTATATGATATCGCGCCCCACTCTTTTATTTTTAGTCATGCAAAAACAAAGTTATTTTTTTTTTGTTTTCAGTATGAATTGTAATTTCTTTAAAAGTATTTTTATAATTCTTTTATATCTTACTTCTCGTTATTCTTCTCTGAATAATGTCGGAATGAACAAATCAATTTGGGTACAGTTTTCTGTAACATTTTCCTGCAACACGCATGTAATTTGCTGTAAAGTACAGAAAACTGAACTGAAATAAGTCTGTTCATTCCAAAGTGTTTCCGAAAAGAAATTTTACCACTGTGTACACAATTTTGCAGCTCACTCTACTGCTCACCGAGGATCAAGATAAAGTATCGTACTGTTTTCTCTTGTTGTATGAAGAATAGCTAATTATCTTTAAATATTTGTACTGTCCTTCTCGAGAAGGATGGTAGGTATTTTGTGAGACCAAGAATAGTTGATATTGCACGAAAAGTTTAAGAAGCTTTCCATTTTCTTCCTCTATAAATATTAAGATATTCTCAGAGCAATTAAACCTTTGATCAGAGTCATAAATTTAAATGTTCATGATGATGATAATGAGTTGAGTGATTGTGATAACATAGTGATTTTTAAACATCACACTATACTTCAATGAATCATTTACACAAGTTCAGTTCACTTCCCGCCCAGGTTATTGCTAGATACGGTAGGAGCACTGTTTCGCTCTGACATTGTGTGATAGCGAAATAAAAGGGAGTCTGTGTAACCTCAAAAGAGAATTTCTGTTTGAGAGATAAATATGATTACCGTCAACTAAACGCAATTTCGGATAGACCACTGTAAATAAAGAATATTGAGTTGTGTTACTTAGGAACAGAACAGTTTAATTTATTCAGAATGTTTTAAAGTATGTCTTACACTTTCGGAATACCTTCAATGTTTTTCGAAAGTTATCTTGCGAAGGAAAATATTTTAACACGTACGGTTGCCTCAGATAATATATCGAATTAATACTATGAAATTACATGAGATTTCAACATACAAAGGAATAAAGATGATATTCACGAGTAAAAATTGTTCGAGGTAAACTTTTATATATACCTCAAAATACATGTGACGTAATGTTGTCGTATTACGAAGAAGGGAAAGTTGGACCGTAATGTATCTCTGTACAATATGATCATTTTGTGTCACACATATTTCGAATTATATATAAGAGTTTACCTCGTACTTTTCTGTATTCCTTGAAGTCACTTGTGTCCCTTGGCTTCTGAAGTTGACGGATTATCATTTATGTGGGTGCAGAGAACTTGGAAGACTATGATCTTCTGAATATATAACGCTAGTCTGTTATGCAGATTCAACAGGACATTCTGATTTAAAACCAACTTTTAACTAGTACTTCGGTGAGGTCTACTTTTTAGAATATAGAACAAGGCAGTATCATATGGAAATCAGCTTTTTTCTTATGTTGGCCGATCGTATGGGTGCCAGGAGTATATGGTGCCACACAAACCGGAGTTTGCACAACTTCCACATAATAATTCTGGTTAGTGTTAGGGTAGGTTAGCAAAATTTCTTTCTACCTATTCAAAACCCGGAAGAGTCTATTTGAATTTAAATTTTAATTATCACCATTAGGCAAGTTAGGCTACCGGGTTCGGGTGGTGCGGAAGATATGGAAGTAGTGGATCAGGGTCACATTTAATGGTACAATCATTTAAGGACCTGATTAAAATAAGACCTTTCAAGATATTTTCCTGGTGTGAGTGTGTAACAATTTCTTATCAGCAAGGTCCGTTCTCAGGACCTTCCAATTACAGACCCAATACTCTACCAACTTTTTAACCCTATTTTCCACATAAAATATAACAATATAATCTCCAAAATAAAAACATATTTACTAGCTGCACTAGGTACGGTAGAGCGTATGTTCAAACCAAACTCGATTGTATATCTCATGAATGGTGCTTAGGAGGCTCAAAAAGAATGCAATACGGAAGGCTTGTAGTTTAAGTAGGCGTGCTTGGTGAAAAATATTATTTTAAAATTTACGTGTGAAACGCATGCATCAATTAAGGATAGTAGAAGAAAATAGAGTCTATATTTTTCATTGGAAACTGGCGACAAGAGGTTAACCTCTAATCCTTGAGTAAAGGGGTATTTTAAGACAGTATTTATATTTACGGGTTACCCATAATGCCATGTTATATTTGTTAATTTCTTACGGTTCTTTAGGGCATTTTCACATAAATATGACTGCTTCCAAAAAAGCTTTTCCTAATTTAATTTAAACAATAAAGATCGCCTGTTAAATTAAATTAAATACAGAATGACTGGTAATAGGAAGAAAGTTTATATTCGTACTGTAACATCTCTGAAGAAGTTGCTGGCCATGTGCATGAAATGTTGGTGGATAAATTTATAACCTTAAGGCATCTATGACTAAAGCGAAAATACAGACAGTTCAAAGATACGGGAAGTAGTAGCACAGGGTCTAAGTTCAAGCTACTATCCCGGCCTTTGGCTTTTGTGACTAAAGGAAACCCTCGATCATGACGGTTGGCCACTAGTATCAAACCCAGGATCTCCCGATTACGAAGGCTCTAATAACTAAAAATTACATTAAAAAACATATTTTGTAAATTTTAAGCATGGATCGAAGCTGCATTCTTCAATTATACATTGCCCAAATAAAATACTGTATACAATTCCAAAGTCATTTACAAAACCAACATGATTTTGTGTAATTATTTGAAAATATATTATTAAATCTTTTGTTAAGATGAATCCACATAAATTGGTGCATGTATCTATAGTAGTTTCCATGTTTTAAAATTATCTGAAATAACTTTTTTCCTTCTTCAATGTGAAGAATTCCGTTCCAATTTATGAAAATCATCTTTAGAACTTTGTGAATAAATATTTTAAAATTATAATATAGCAACGATGGGAATTACTTGGATAATAATAATAATGTACACCAGCTAGAAGCCACTTCTTCCTCTTAATCTGCCCATCAGTCCATCTATTTGTCATTCTCCAAAGTTAAGGAAACTCAAAGTGTAGAGAGGTGGATTAATTGTAGCTGAAAAAGCCTTGACAAGATCAGCTCAGATTTATCTGGAATTTTCTTCAGTGGGTTCATTGTTTCTTACCTGTATTTTTTAAGTTAAGGTTTTCAAATGGATTCGTCCGTTGAACGTTTTCACATCAAATTTAACGTAAACATTATTCTAGACAACAGATAAGTACTATAGGTACCAGCGTTACTAAACACCCTTGTTGTGACTCTTGCCACCCTATTTTATAAAATTGAATGATTGTACGTCTGATACTATACAACGCTTGTAACCCTGGCGATAGTTTGCTAGATTTGCAGTGCCCTCAAGTTTATATTTAAAAGAAACATTAGCTTTGATTAAATGCATTCATATATTAAAAAGAGGTTTTCACTTTTGTCATTTCAAGGCACTGTTCAGAAGTAAAAGCAGTGTAAACAGTATCACTTTCAGTACAATTTCTCGCATGTCCTAGGTTCGTGCCTAGCGGTCGATAACCCTGACTTAAATTTTTCAAGGGATCTCGGGCAGTCACGCGAGTCTAATTGCAAGGCAATATATTTAAACTAGCCACTGTCCAATTTTCTTCTCACGTACGCTTGCCAGATTTCGAAAATGTTAATCATAGGCTTTTCTATTTGACACCTCACTAGCAAAACAAACAACATTTTTAAGATACCGGAGTTCATTTAGTCTTGGAAGTGATTAGTGTGTTGGTTTATGTACAGTTGGGGATCATTGACGTGCACAGAACCAAATTGACCCAGCCTTCTTGGTCCAGTGTTTAGTGTAGCGGATTCGCTTCAAGCTCAGTTCCCCTCAAGATGACAAGACCCTTTTTCAGAATATCCGGGCAAATGCTCAAGTGATACGGAAATTACTTCCCTGATACCTATCTGCCCTAATTCCGAAAATATTGATTGTCTGCCTCGTAACTTTTCTTGGATGCATCAGTTACACACACAACATTTTCTATTAAGTATTAAACGAAATAATTACATGATCAGCGATGATGCAAATACTACTTAGCAGTGGAAGTGACATACCAAATTGACATTTTAACAAAATACAGTATGAACTACGTTTTAAAGCGGATTACAATATTCGTCTGAATAATTTTCTGAAGTAGTATGTGCCTTTCACAACTTTTATTGATAGAGTACAAATATGTATTCACAGAAACAATAGCGCAAACAAAAGTCTACAGCAGTGGCGAATTCAGAGTTTTCGTTATGAGGCGTCGCAGGTGGAATATACCAGTAATATTAAATATATAATCCCGCAAATTGAATTTTTAAGTATAAATGTATCATGGTTCCCACTCATATTGTTAAGTTTTATCAAGGAATATGACACCCGTTTCTCTGACGATTGATATTTGATCAATTGGTTCGCAAACATGGCGAAGGATGTTTTGAGATAAATTGTGAAATCACTACAATAATACAGTATTTTCCCTTGATGATTTGAACCGCGCTCCCTTCCTGTATCCGCACTTCTTCAGTCTACCAAAACTTTTAAGTAAACTTAGGATTATGTTTCTTAATATACAGGGTGGTCCATCTCAAATTACTCTACTCCTATTTCACCTAGAGCTTTGAAGCAAAAAAAGTAGATTTCTAAGTTGCATAAGACTAACTCAATGGTAATATTTTCTGTCAGTGGCGGACTGGGAATACCCACAAGAGGGTCAAGGAAAGTGGGGTAACTTTTCAGTTCTTTGAAACAAGAAGCGAAAATGAAACAACTTTTAGAGGAAACAAAATGTAATATTTCCTTCGGGTTGGCATCTACGACAGCTAGTTATTATTGGATCAATATTATAGCATGTCAAAATATCATCTCAAATTACTAAGCTCCTATTTCACCTAGAGTTTTCAAATAAAACAGTCGATTAGTAAGTTGCATATGGCAAATGCAATGGTAATATTTTCGGTGTCGGTGGCGGACCAGGAATACCCATATGGGGGACTCAACTTGAAAATGTTAAATGGAAAGTGGGGTAAATTTTCAGTTATTTAGAACAAAAAGTGAAATTGGAACAACTTTTAGAGAAAACATATTGTAATATATCCTACGTGTTGGCATCTACGACAGCCAATTGTTATTGCAACATGAGTATGGCTTCTCAAACTACCACCTCAAATAACTCAGCTCCTACGTATTTCATATGGAGCTTTGAAATAAATGCGTTAGAGGCTAGTCGGTGGACTGTGTATACATGCTTCCGCACGGTTTTGAAAGTGAGTATCCTATTTTAATGATGAATGTTTCGTTGAGGAAGGAATAAATCTAGACCTTCCCAAGGAAACCTCAACAGCCTTCCTAACCCAATCAATCCTTTATTTACAAATTGCCCACCCATCTCCGAACCGTTCCCCTCGATGTATATGGTCGAACAAAAGATTGCCTTCGTACTTTGTCTTGCTTCCTATTTGTGATTTAGGCTTATGGACAATGATTTTTAGATTCAATCTTCCTCATTTTCTTATTTTATCTTGTTTCTATGTTATTTTTGTAGTTCGTTTCTTTCAACAGACAATAGAACATAAATATTTCTTTAAATCGTTATATTAACTTTTAAACCAAAATTACATACGAGTGATGCAATGATGCAAAATTAGTCACCCACGCTAATACATTTACGCACTATAAAATCTCTAATTATGAGACCCAAACATATTTAGGTAATATAAAAAATATACATTTCAGTACCTTAAGAAGCGAAATGTGAAGCCTTATTTTTGTCTTTTAAAATGTTTACAGTCAACTACTACAAAATATATACAAATGCTTTAGCATCTTACAATTTCAGGCACGCAAATAATAGACGATCGTCGAGCCATTTTCCAACGTCTTCGAAATTGCTGAAGTGCTGCTCTGCGAGCGCGTACCCCATTGATGCGAAGAGGTGAAAGTCAAATGGCGACAGGCCTGGGGAGTACGGCAGGTGCGGAAGGATGCCCCATCCAAGCGATTTCAAGGTGTCTTTCACTAGTTTTGCTGTGTGAGAAGGCGCATTGTCGTGTAACACAATCACTTTGCCATGTCTTCGAGCCATTCCGGTCGTCTTTCGATCAATGCGTGATTTAAATTTATCATTTGTTGGCGATAGCGTTGTGCATTAACGGTTTCGCCGGGATTCAAGAGTTCATAATACACAATACCGCTCTGGTCCCACCAGACACAAAGCATGGTCTTCTTGCCGAAGCGATTTGGCCTTGGTGTTGAAGGACCGGCTTCGCCAGGTGAAAGCCACGATTTTTTCCGCTTCGTTTTTTTCAAAATAAATCCATTTTTCGTCACCAGTCACAATTCGATACAAAAAGGATTTTCTTTCGTGGCGTTGAAGCAGCATTTCACAAGTAACTTTGCGATTTTCCATTTGACGTTCATTCAAATCGTGTGGGACCCATTTACCCAGTTTATTGATCTTCCCCATTGCTCGTAAACGTCTGCTGATTGTTTCTTGTGACAAATTTAATGCTTTTGCCAATTGCTGTTGAGTTTGAGTTGGGTCATCCTCCAGTAACACCTGCAATTGCTCGTTTTCGCACTTTTGTGGTCTACCAGAGCGCGCACTGTCTTTCACATTGAAATCACCACATGTTTCTACCAGCACACGATGACTTTCAACAGCCTTTTTCTTTTGATTAAATAAGAAAAGCAATGCGTGCCGCAAATGTTCTTTTTCAGGCACAAACTTCGACATGATCACTGAACGATAAAACAAAGACGCTAGTGTTTGGCGGACTCAACTTGTGTGTGTTTGTAGTTTAATGTCAGACGAAAAAAATGACGTATGTGTCAAATGAATACGCTTCGTACTTTTTGCTGGCGCCATCTCTTAGGTAAACCGGGAACTACTTATGAATACACCTGGTATGTATAATATGTTCGAAATAATTTCGTAACATAAAATTAGCTTCCATTATTTTCATCGCGAATAAGTAAACTCAGCTTATACTTACTTCCTTAATTACTACATACGTTTTCCTTAATGATCATCACTCTACCAGAGTTTAGAGAGTGGTAACTGTAATACTCTCATCGCATGTAAATTTCAACATTAGCATTATACTAGTTGTAGTAACAAATATAACGTGCTCGTTTATAGTAAGAAAAAATGTTTTATTAATTTTGCTTTAATAGAAAATTAGTTGTTATATATTGAAACCTTTCATCTTATATTTCAGAGATTAACTGTGGCGCTGTAAATAGGGTATGTATAATCATAAAATTTGTCGTTATAATAATCTATGGATAGATATACCGGTCCATGTTGCATTTACCATAACACTGTCCAGATCTGTATATTTTATGGTATATGCACTGTAAGTTTTATTGACACTCAGCAATCGAGTTACCAATTAGTTACAGTGCAGGAGTGTACAATTAATAGTATTATCGGTGTTGGTTTTGCATTATCACTAGTCCCAGTAGTTGCAAATATAGTGAAATATTTTAGTGGCATAAAAATACAGCTTTATTGTTAGAACGTCGATTATGTTTGTTATGGTTAATACATGTTCATACAACGTTTTATAGCTACACAGGAAGGAACATAGAAGAAGCGCATTGATTAGTAAGATTACTTAAACTAACTGTTATCGATAGTCACGCGCCAGAAAGAATTAACTACATTTTTAGTTTTAAACAGAGCTGAATTATTTTAGAGTTACAGTTGTAAGAAACGAGCTATGCCCAATAATTGAAGCAATTGGACCTTGGGCTAATAAAAGCTAGAAACGTATGTGATTTGGAATGATAGAAACAGTAATTGTTAGAAAAAGTACGACACAACCCAACTTTATTTAAAAATTGACTTGTCACATTTTGGCATCTGACCCTCCATTCCTCCGAGCCGTTTTTTTCCTTTTTAGAATTTATAATATAACAGTTTAAAGTGTTGGCTATGTATTTTTGTGTTCAGTGGCGTATTTTCAGATATAGTAATTCTGGACTCAGTAATATCGATTGAAGTGAATATTCAGCAGTACGTAGTTGCGAACATGAAATCTGAGAATTGATCGATATGCGTTAAATATATGCATTAATTTGTTTAGGCCTTAGATGCCCAATGACTTAAATAAAATTTTAAACTAAAATTGTTTATAGTAAACCCTTAAATTAGATTTAATTGAATTTTAGAAACTGATACATCCAACGAAAAGAAGATCATTTTTGCAATTTTAAAAGAATACAAGCTCGTTTTACTCAAACATTAAAATTAATTGGTAACTCGTAAAACGAGGGCGGTATTGTTGTTGTTTTCATTTGTGTGTTGCTGACATCGTATTCTTCTTTGTGTGAATGTTTTGAAGGTTGGCCGTTGAGTTTTGTTAGAAATATTTGTCAATGAACACACACCATGCATTATAAATATTTTTAAAACAGTTGAAGTTAACAACATAACTAATTGCGTTTTAAAAACCTTAGACGTTAATTCCACAGAGGATATCTTTTCCACATGTCTAGAAGTTAGCGTTTTGTGGAATATGAAGAATGAAAACGTTCTACTTCCTTTTAGTTTATTTTAAGAGAAAGCGAAAATTATTCTCGACATCTCAAACCTTTTTAAAACTTATAGGTTACATTATTTAATTCTAAGTAACATCTTCAAACATCGTAACATAAAAAATGTGGAATCGAATGTAGAAAAGACCAGACTATAAAGAAAATATTCATTAAACCTGTGAACAGCAAGTAGCAACACATAATGAACTCCTTCAGTGTTAATTATCGTGTAGTGTGAGACTTTTACACAAGCAATTGATAGTTTATTTTGTTTGTTATTGAAGCATTCTTCTCTAGTTAATTTCGACTTTAGTGACATTTAGGCTAGCAAACAATATCTGTCCACGAAGGTCTTTTATAACTACAGCTTAATCTATATTTTAATTATTATTAATGTTCAAACTGAAAGTAAGATATTGTTAGCTTACACAAATTCAGTACATTTTATTAGACATCTACTCATTTGGTTGGTTTATTTCGCTTTCCACAAAAATATGCTATCTCTCTATTACTAATTGAAGGCTTGCAACTTTATGTAAGCATGTTTTTCCTTGTCCCAAATCGTTGTATACGTAAACATTACATCATGTATCTAAATTAACGCAAAATATGGAAAACTATTTAGTGTAAGACAATTACAAACTATAGAAGGTGTGGACGAAATGTGGAATCAGTTTCTCTTCGATGACTCACTTTTTAAAAGTTCCTCAGATGTAATTACATCTAGAGTTTCCAATTTGAGTTCACCCGTGGAGAAGAAATGATTATCACGTAAAACAGAAATGGAGTATAAAACCGTGTACAGGACTCGATGAAATTTAGTTCGGTACCGGTTGCATGTCATTTATTTGTGTCTGTGCATAACATTGGCGTGGCTTTATATGGCATTACGTGTGTTAGCTTATTAATCAAACGTGTTGAGTTTTGTAATTCAGGGCCACTTACAAGTACGAGTTCGTTAAGTATACAAGGACAATCCTGACCCCGAAAACGGAAACTAATAATGAATGCAACAATATATGAAAGATCAGGGGGTGTACTAGTGCAATGATATCCAGACGCCCTTGTGCTACCAACGCACGCCGATTAAATAATTCATGTCAGAGAAAATAACTTGAGAATAAAATAATCACACCATATTGAGAATTGTATAGAGAAGAAAGGAAAAATATTAACTTCCTACATTCTCGTTTCTAACGTAATCACCTACTGGATACATAAGACAAAACAAATGTAGGGGGGTGAATTTCAAAAAGAGCATCTTGTTTCATTCCTTTATACTTCAAAACTGTCCTCATTCAAAGTCCTTCAAAGCTTTCCTGAGAAATTATATATGACTAATACGCAAATAGGATAATATATTGTCTTTTAACGCTGACATAATAGTGAACTACAGAGAAGGGTTTGTGCGTATCTCTTAAAAATCCATTCTATCTTATTCCGCGAGTTCTCGATTTGATTGTAATCAAGTGAACTGAAATTTTGCGCTCAATTAAAAGAAGTGTGATTGTGTTGTAATCATTGTATAAAGATATCGCCGTAAAACACCAAAAGACTTACGAGATACAAATGCAATTTTGACATTATATCTAGAATGAAGTGTTGAAAAATATAATGATAATTTTATGACAAAAGTGTGCCGTATGGATGCTATTTTAATTACTTGTTGTTAGAGAAGGTCATATCCTTAAATATATTGCTTTACAAAATGCTAAAAATACTAAAAAGTGAAAACAAATAAATATCTACGTTTTAGAGGAAAATAGTTCCATAAGTTTTAGATGGAATTTCGGGCTTAAGAGAAAGTAATATCATAGCAATTTTTAATTTTACCTCCCATAGGAACAATTCACACTGCTCAACACATATAGGACACAAATCTCATTATAATACTATTATTGTATTCCGTTCTTTGAATAAACATATTGGAATGGTATATAAATTTGCAAATTAAGCACATGACTCATTACAGTACATTTGATTCTAGTATTACTATTTTTGTACCTACAACTGACGATGTAAATAAATAATTTTAAATTTAATCAGTCGAGTAGGAATACAGGGTGTAAGGTATTTAGAAACAACGTATATGTTATTCCAGCCCGTAAATGTCAACATTTTGAAATATATTGTGTGTAACCGATATGAAATAAGTTATGTTTAAGAAATAAATTTAAGAAAAAAAATATGCCTAGTTTCAAGCTAATCAATTTATTTTTGTTAAAATTGTTGTTACTGCATTTCTGTTCTTTCTTGATGCTTTTAAAATATGTGTTACATCAGCACATTGGGAAAACATCAACTAATTTGCGTATTTGAATAATATTTAAATTATTTTATTATCCTCTCAAGCTAAATGGTTGGTAATATTTGAATTGGTTTAGTGTAGAAAGTGGGTGAAAACGGGAGAATGTCAAGATAACTAATGCACACTGTGCGTGTCCATTGAGCACACATACCACAAACTCGGATTGAACTGGGGAACCCATGTGGAACTAGTTTGTGTTGTTGGAGTGTTTCATTTTTGGATTATGCTTATTTATTTATTTATATCATCCTCTTCACTATAAAGCAATAATAATAAAGAAAGTTAGCAGACAATCAGGTAAACAGTGTACCTTTCAGAAAGTGGTAAGTCATCCGAATTAAGAAGTTTGAATCAGTAGATAACTGCTATAACAAGATAAGGGTAAATTCATTTCAAATATGACGAACATGTTCATGAAAGTGGTATCAATGTGTATTTTTCATTTTCCTTTAGGCATGTATGGCTCAGGCCAGAATAATGTATTGACAAATACGGGAAGGAGTCAGCTAGGCCCTAAGGTACCATCCCGGCATTAACCTTGTTTGACCGAGGCAAAACTCTTTAAACCTCAGTCAAATCGTCCACCGCTGATTACGAACTCAGGAATTCTCGAAGTCAAGCCAACGCTATACAGTGAAATGCTGATATTGCGGGTGATTTTACCTTCGGGTGGTAGAAAGGTTAGAGAACTTGATTTATGTGCGTGATGGGTTTAATTCCCGCTGGTATCTATTGAAAGCAATGGATTAGATGTTCTCTATAAAATGCTGCAACTCTGGCCCTTAGAAGCTCAGCAGATAGTTTAGGATTCATTAATGCATTATACTTAGATAGTGACTGATACGTTGTATAGCCGCAATACTAAAATAGTAATATTGTATCACTACTACAGATATTATTAATTTTTGTAGTGCGTTTACCTAAAATAACTAGTAGTTTACGTCAAGTCAAATATACGTAGAGAAATATTTACCTCATTTTGTCATCAGTTACGAATAAACATCAGTATCTAGCTGTATTTTACTTCGCTTACGTTTACTGGTGTTCTCTGTACATACATTTTATTTTATTTTACTACTTTTTCGGTATTTCTTTTCGTTTCTGTTTCAAATTTAATTAAAATTAATACTAATGATAATTAACTTCAATATGTAATTAGTCATATTTTATTCACGGTGGTAGAATATAAGTGTTATAATTTCAGTATTTTCAACCTCGATTTTCCTCAAGTTTAGAATTTCAGCGAAGTGCCCTTTTTGTATCCAACCTTCAATTAAAAACATAAAATGAGGAATTTCATCGGATATTCTATAGCTAAAATAACGAAAACAAATGCTAGGGCTCTTGAAACCAAAGACATTAATCTTAGGTATGAGAGATATTAAAGTGCCAGTCTTGATAATGATGTGTTAGCCAGTCTTAATTTTCATCCTGAAATAAATATGATATTCTATATGTAAGTGTTTTGGTAATAATGAAATGAATTTTGAGAGTTTGAGTTAAACAATATCAATGGAATTTATAGTCGTATTTTTTCGGTTTTATCTACTAATATATATTTATCGAGCTCAAGATACATGATCCCTTAAATGAAATGATACTTCTCTTCAAAATCATATTAGCTTAAACATTGTATTACTTACAGCATTGATACACTAGCAAGAGACGAAAGTATGTACAATAATGTATTAAGCCACACCGTTAACGACACACCAAACAATTTCTGGAACAAAGGGACCATCCCGTACAAAATGGAGGCAAATTGCTGTTTACTATACTGATAACACAATTCCTGGCTGTTTTGTTTTGTAAGACCTTTCAATATATCCTTATACGAGGGCAAGTCAAGAAATACTTGGACTGATTTTTTCCCGGCAGTTCTGTTAACGCTGGAGCTTCATAGTAGGGTGGGCATACAAGTAGGGTGGGTCTTGCTGTGCATATATATAAAATGTTGTTAAGGAATCATTGCATGTTTGGTAACCACGACTTTTTATTGCAGGTGATGTACTGCGCCGCCTCTAGAAGTCGCCTGTAGAAGAAATGGAGTCATTACGAGAAGAACAATTTGCAGCTGTACGGTTCTGCTATCGCCTGGGGAAAAGTGCAACAGAAACTCTAGGAATGTTGACAGCAGCCTACAAAGATGACGCTCTGCCACGAAGTACCGTGTTCTGGTGGTTCAAAGAGTTTAAAGATGGCCGAATGACAATCACGAAAGCTGGTGGACCAGGTGTATCAGCGTCAGCTGTTACTGAGGTGAACATTAACACGGCAGCAGTCATTGTTAGAGAAGATTGCCGCATCAGTATCGACGATCTGGCAGCCGCACTACGCATATCTCATGGCAGTGCCTTCAAAATTTTGCATGACCACCTCCACATGAGCAGAGTGTGTGCGCGATGGATTCCGCGACTCCTGACATCAGAGCAGAAGGCCGTTCGAGTGGAGACTTGCAGGGAGCTGTTGCAAAGGTTTGAGGATGGTGGAGACGCCTATGTGGAGTCAATTGTCACCGGCGATGAGTCAAGGCTTCATCATTTCGATCCTGAGGGCAAGCAAGCCAGTACGCAGTGGAAGATACCAGGTTCGCCCACACCAAAAAAGGCAAAGGTTGTGAAGTCGGCAGGCAAGGTGATGGTGATCACGTTCTTTGATCATCTTGGTATGGTGTATCAGCATGCTGTTCCCTCCGGCACTACTGTAACTGCACCATATTACGTGTCAGTCATTCAGACCTTACGGCAGCACATTGCGAAGAAACGACCAAACATTCGCAATGGCGGCTGGAGACTCCAACATGACAACGCGAGACCACACGTGGCACATGCTGTCCTCGAATATCTACATCAGCACAATATCAACTGTGTGCCACACCCACCGTATAGCCCAGATCTCGCACCGTGCGACTTTTTTCTATTCCCTGCCCTAAAATCCAGACTGCGTGGACGCCGCTTCTCCGATAATTCCGAGATTCTGAAGGCATCGGAGGCGGTTTTGAAGGACCTCTCAAAGAATGGCCTGCGACACGTGTTTGAGGACTGGAAGACTCGAATGAAAAAGTGAATTCAAGTGGGCGGGGACTACTTTGAAAAGGATCATGTGCCTGTTGCTGAGTAATAATAAATTGCCTAGAAAAAAAAATCAGTCCAAGTCTTTCTTGACTTGCCCTCGTATTTTCAAATCTTCTGTCATTAAAAAGCCTGGATAAGCCTTATACTCTTTGTTTTACTTGTCTTAGTAATACTTTGAGACTGCTAATATGAACTGGATTGCTAAATAGAAAATGAAAAAAAAAATGTGAAAGTAAGTTGGTATGTACAAAGTGCAATGTTTATAGGGATACATAATGTGGTGTAATTTAAACAAAAAAAACATTTCGAGCCTCCTGGTTGCAATAGTGGGTCGAACAAGTTCCTGATATGTTGGAAAAAGAAATAGCTCCGGAAGTTAATCCATATTAAATTCGGTTAGAGCCAATGAGGCATTTACTTATTTATTAATAAGAACTCAGATATAGCACTAATGACTATTTTACCCTGAGTTGCCAAAGAATAAAGGTAAACAACAAATACAAAAGAATATAAATTTAAAAAAAGTACATTAACAGAAAAAATAATATCAAAACATAGATAAAAATTAAATCATTACCTCAAGTTAAATCAGATATCGATACCAGGTTTTTCATAAAGTAGAGCAAAATCAAGATAGTTTGAAACTCGGATATACTGAGATGACAACCTGTAAATTAGGGAACCCGGGTGTTCACAAAGCAATCAGATCATTAATGCGAGTGGATCCTCAGAAACCCGAGAAAAGAACTCGTGAATTATATCAATAGGTGTGATATGAAAATTAACAATTTTATACAGGTATTTGAAGTCATGCAAATATGTATATGTGCTAAACAAGGATTGTTTGCTGCAATTGCTTATGGATTGAACACGAAAGCGAACGAAATCCAAGAAACCGTTCAAAACTCGGTTAACATTTTACAGCACTGTGGGAGATGCCATATCCCAAATAGCGCGCAATGTTCAACATACGTACTTCTTGTAAAATAAACAAAGTACTGTAAGATTCTTCAAATCAACGAATCTATAAAGTACACCTAAAAGTTTTATGGCTGTTTTAGTTGACATTGTAAACGTCAGCTTTGAGTCGATGAAAACTCCAAAATCTTTATATGATAAAACTTTGGCAAGAAGGGTTGTGTTAAGATGGTACGAAATTTGATGAGAACGTTTCTTAAGACTAATTATGAGGGTATTACATTTGTCAGTGATAATCTTGAGCTGCCATTTATCGCACCACGAGGAGAAAGTTATAATATCCGACTGTAGTTGCATTACATCAGCAACAGTTTTAATTTCTCTAAAACGTTTAAGGTCATTGACACGCATAAGAATGTTGCTAGAAAATTCAGTGTTTTGGCCCACAAGATCGTAAATGAACATAACAAAAACAAATGATATGAGGACGGAACCCTGTAGTACTCCAGATATAATAGTACACCAGGAAGAAGAAGCGCCAGATAAAACAATGTGACTAAGAGATTAGATAATTATGTGTTGTTTGAGGGAAAACTCGAAACTGCGTGTCGCTATACTACATTACATTTTATTTGAAATTTGGTGGCAAAATTATTTTAGAAAAATGCTTTTTCTCTTACAAAAGATCAATTTTCATTGGCTATCGAGAGTGCAAGGATTTCGTATACAGGTCAGATACACTAGGATATATTGTAATACACGATTTTATTGGTTTTCTGATGGGTTAAGCATTTACGTTTACAAAGCGGATTGCGAAACCAACATGTATTTTTGACAAAGCATATTAATTACATATACCCTTAAAAACACTTGAAATGCAAGCAGTTGCTAACATCATAAAATATGTATGTTTTACCTGTAGATTATTATGAATTCTACCAGAATATCGATCATTGACGATTGGTAAAGTAGTATGGAATGCATTTTGACAAGTCTGTCATAGTTTTCTGGGGAACATGAGAGCAGAGAACTACGAACAACTCCTGGAGAATCTTGTGTCATCTTACGATAAGATTTAATGTAGAATGTCGCTAAAATTGCATGTTCTCCATTCGCATTTGGATTTCTTTATTGACAATTGTGGTGATGTCAGCGACGAACATGGCGAACACTTTCATCAGCAAATTGCAACAACGGAAAAAAGATACAAAGAGAAGTGGAGTGCAGCGATGCTCGCTGATTTCTGTTGGAGTATTAGGAATGAAGGAGCAGAAGTTAGCTACAAACGGCAAGCTAAAACGACTAGGCGTTAAAAAAAGTTAAGTCTATCAATTCAACATCCGTAGTGTAAGTGCTTTTAACGTTTAAGGGCTCTACTTCAGTAAGAACAAGGTAATTTCTCCTGGACAACAAACCAATTACGGAGTCAGTAACTTGGTTATTTATGCCAACCGTAATGTAAAAGGTGTGGAGGGAAGAGGACGTTAGAATAGACCCAACCCAACCAGAATACTAAGATTGTCTCCAAGTAGCAGCAATATTAGGTAGGGCCATCAATAATTTAGCTGGACTAGACCCCCCCTTGACCATTCTGGTTATGGACCTGTGTTGCGGGTATAATTTGCCACCAATGCTGACGTAATATATTGCACTGCGAAGTTGCCAAACCTTCAACAGTGGCCACATAAATAAAAAGATATAGGGGGCTGGGACACCCCACTCGGTTACGCCGAAATGAGAGCCAATCGAACTTTTTTAATGTCATTTTCGTATTCAGCACCTCCAAATTAGTTAAAAGTGGGTGTCTTGATTTATGTTAGAAAATGGTTGTAGAACAGTGTAATAGTCACTCAGATGTAGAGAGTAATTTAATTGAAATGTTAATAAATATAAGAGATACGTTACTGTACTAGGGACATACATTTCAGGAACCGTACTACTTTCTTTGGGCAACTGGCAAGTTCCTGAAATAAATGTATTCATAAGTGTATTTTTTAAATCGCTTACAGTTTGTATTAATTATTATATCTTTACGTTATTAATTTGGTACCTTTTTTCCTGCAATGATTTTATATACAAACTGTTTTCTTAGTTGATTTGAAAAAAGAAGAAACTGCACCGTCTTTGCGTAGCAGTAAAGCGTGCATCTCTCCAAACCTTTTATGCGTTGCTACTTTTACAGTCCTTTTAAGCATAGGATCAAATTTTTAGTTGCGGAATATCTTGTTAGAGCGAGCACTGTGAAGTTGAATTGTTTTCTGTTTCGATTTTCTCCGATACTGGGTACTTCGAATTTCTAAATTTTTCAACTAAATATTCAATTTGTATGTCTCAATTATCTTACCATGAAGTTGGATTTATCTCCCACGTGTTGAAAAGGTTGTATCGTCTTTCTGTATTAAATTTCCTTTTACGATGATATTTTAATTAAAGTTATATATTATTTACTTCTAACAGGTGATAAGAGAATCGGAGGGTAACAATAAAGAAACCGAAATTACTAGTACAGGTGCTGGTACTGGGTCAACTGAAGATTCAACATCTACCAAACATACATCAACTTCTAACACAGATACCAGCTCTACGAATCAACCAGAGCAGACAGAAGATCAGTCACAGGCTAGAGACCAAGCCACAACACCGTCGTCTGCTACAGAGCCAGAAAGTAGTTCTGAAAATTGAGACTATTATACCCCCTACTGCGATTAAGAAGAATTCAGTACCGCCCAAAAAAGGTACCATCTTGTATATCTATATATAATGCTATTGTACCATGTTACGAAACAGTGTTAAGGCTTTCAGAAGATTGCCCATAGATACTATCCTAATTGTCACAAACTAAATATTCATACCTCGTCTTCTTTGCAATAAAATATACTTTTCTATAAATCCATCCACATCTGGTTGGACATAAAAATGGCAATCAAATTACAAAGCTTTTGTGTATCATATTGCGAAGCCTCTGTCTAGACGAACCTCTTAATAATGTAGGCTTTGTGATGAAGAAACACAAAGGGCATGGTTTTTCTCGAGTGCTCCCGTTTCTTCCCAATTTCATAATTGCACCTCTTCATCCCATCATCATCAATACAGCCTGAGCCATAGTTGTATAATGATCTTAAAATAAATTCAAACTCAAATTCCATAATAAATGCAGGATCACTGATATTTACTGCTATTTAATTGAATTTCAAATTGTTAAGTTTGTCTTCTAGGACAGAAAATTATTCATCATCATCATTTATAAACTGCGGTGCTTTGATATATATTCACTGGAACAATTTTGTACGTAATTGTCAATGTCTCTGTTGTTTCGATCAGTAGATTGTACAGACTGCCTTGAATAAATTTGTCCTTGCTCCACATTATGTACTAGTTGAGTGCATTTAATAGTTATATAATTTATTTATATTTGAGGGTAATAGGCAATATGTAAACCTTAGGAATTATTGTTATCTACATATTTAAAAACTTTGCTAAAGCTTTGGCAAGTCCGTCCGGTCTTTACACTGGGCCGATTTTAATCCACCTTTTTTTTAAAATGTTCAGCTTAGCACGTAGATGAGTCATCAATAAACCCCATTTCTCTCTGTCAAGCTTGAACTTAGGGGAGAAATATTTGAGTGTTCTCCCCTATGTATTCCTCTCACACGTTTTGTCCAGTCCGTCCGGCCGTTCTGCTGGCCCGATTTTGATCATTTTTTAAATATCCAGTTTAACACGTAAATTAAGCATCAAGAAACCACATAGCTCTCCATCAAGTCTGAACCGAAGGAGAAGTGTTTGAGTGTTCTCCCTTTGTACAGTGCGTCCGGTCGTTCTACTGGATCGAGTTTGATCATTCATTGTTTTTAAATGTCCCGCTTAACATGTAAATGAGGCATCACGAAACAGCATTCTTCTCCGTCAAGTCTCAACTGAAGGAGAAGTGTTTGAGTGTTCTCCACTACGTATTCCTTATGAAGAATATTTATCATATTTTTCACAAACTTTGTCCAGTCCGGCCGGCCGTTCTACAGGACCGATTTTGATCATTCTTTTTAAAATATCCGGATTAACACGTAGATGAGCCATCAATAAATTGCATTCATCTTCGTCAAGTCTCAACTGAAGAAGAAGTGTTAATCCAAAATGGCAGCTCAGAAAGGCGTTTTCGAAACCACTGATACTAGAGAAACGAAATTTGGTATGGTGTACCATCACGATTGGGTCTCGATAATATAAGAAAACGTTAAAACGTAGCCCATCTTAATCCAAAATGGCAGCCAAAAGGCATTTTCCAAAACCACCAAAACTAAAGAAACGAAATTTGGTATTAAGGTGTACCACCACGAGTGGGTCACGATAATATAACAAAATGTTAAAAGAAATCGCCGTCTTAATCCAATAATGTCCGCCGAAAAAGTAATTTTATAAACCTCTGAAACTAGAGAAACGAAATTTTGTATGAAGGTGTGCCAGGTCGCAGGTCCACTTTCTATGACTTTTCGGGATAATTTTCAAAACTCAATTTTCAAAAATATCCATAAATGCCAGGTTTTCGGAAACATATTCAAAAACACAAAATTTCAAAAAATATAAAAAGTATCTGATTTTGAGGAACATTCTCAAAAACATAAAATTTGGAAAAATCCAAAAATTGTCGGAAAATATTTGAAAACATTAAATATATTTATTATAGTTTCGTAAAACTTTTGTCCAGTCGCCCAGCGGCTTTCACTGGCCTGATTTGAGTGATTTTCCTTTTCTAAAATGTTCCTAATGACGCCTAGCTATGTAATGAAACATTCGCATTCTTCTCCTCTTCATCAACTTTGAATAAAACAGAATCTCATTTTCCTCCCTATGTATTTCTAAGGTTCCATAAATAAAGTTAAAAAGCCTTACGAACCATTCGCATCCCTCTCCTTCGAGATGTTCTTGCGGAGCCGCGCACACGATAGTCGAGTTTACTCTGTTAATCCTTTCTTGAACTACCGTATAAAGAGCACTCGGACCCCGCTCTATATCAACTGGTTCCGTGGTGTATTCGGTAACGTTTCGGATTTCGGTGCCAAAGGTACTCGGTTCGATCCCGAATCTTGCAAAACTATTTTCTGACCGTTTTCAAGGAACGTCAAGTTTTCTTTCGCTTAGTTATTTAAAATAGTTTCAAAATCTTTTCTCCAGTCGCTCAGACAATAGTAGGTAAAAGTGTGGGAGCTAACCCAGAAGAACTTTCATTGATTAACTTTTTATATCAAAGATTGGTATCCGTCATTGTATTCTAGGAAGTCATATTCTATTGGTTTGCCAGCCTGTATCTTCTCAGAAACTAATATCATCACTGACATTTACGGAAAAGATATTACATCGTCTGAGCTATTTTCAGTTTTTCTGGGTCAGTAGTTTAACACGCTAAATTCAAAAGTTTTGATCGGCCTCCTGGAAGATCAAAATCCTACTTCAGGGTAAATTCTTTAGTTACTGAAGATGAAACTGAAATTCTACAATAGCCGCTGAACTTTTGGACAATTTAGACACGAGCGGCTTATCACCATATATTCTAGAACTGAAAGAAGGAATATTTGTGGCGATGTTTTCAAGGAACTTAACGGAGAATAAGGCTTACATAATGGCAAAAGACTAATTCCTCACAAAATATGTGATAACTTCTTAGATCTACAAATTACAACTGAGGTTAATGTTGACTAAAGAGTACTTCTCCCTCGCTTTCATTAACCCCATCTGAATACTTTGCCATTTTCTTCCAAAGCAATACAGTTAACAATTCATTTTGCATTCTGTATGACAATAAATAAGACCGCAGAGCCAGCCCTCACCCTCAATATTGTAAGCACTTCACTATTGGCTGAAATTATTTTCAGTCATTCCGTGTTGTATGTAACACTATCGTGTGCTACAGCTTTTGAGAATATAAAAATTGAGGTAAAACCAATGGATCGACGCACTGCTAACATTGTTTGAAAAAAAAATGTAAATTTAGAGTATTTTATATTATTTTTCTATAATAATTACTGATTTATGATATTATTTTCTCTTCTGTGTTTGCCCTTTATTTTACAATATTCTTCTTTTCTAAAACTTCATTACCTCTCTTTATCTATCCAATTCCCTTATTTTAAAATGCTGCGGAACAGCACGGGTACACTAGTTATTTATTAATCTCGATGGATTCCGGAAATAATGTAAATGATTGTGTTTTACATGTATTGAGACTAGTTACAAATTACGATATAAACACCCTTTGTGTTGTGATTGTTTTAGGTTTGATACAATTTGCTTTTAAGGCCAGCGACACACTTATTTGTCAATATTAATTTCTTATTTCTTTATTGTTGTGGGAATTTATGTATATTTGTCATTATTTATCGATGCATATCTAGCTTGATTGGAAGATATTCTGATGTTATTCAGTGAAGTGGTTTCTTGGGTCGTTGCATGTTTTATAAGAACTTGCACTCTGAGAGTGGTGTTCTCCCTTTCATCTTATCAATTCAATTGAGTATGTTCTTTAGGCAACCCACGTTTGTATGAGTTCCGAATGCACTTATTTTGTAACCATTTTGACCTTAATTGCGTTGTTCGTCTGGTTCCGTGGACGTTGTATACATTTTTTGGTTCATCAGCATAGTATTTACCTGCAGTACCGCTACAAACTGAGACCAAACCAACGACTCCAAACACTCTACCACTGAGCCTTGCGGCCTATATATATGAAAATTAAAGTACCGATATTATGAGCTATATTTCTGCATTACATTCTGTCTTGTGTTATGGAGAAAAATTGTTTACAATTGATACATTTGCAGCTTTCTCGTGTAATGTTTTGGTGTTTTGAGTTGTCATCTCTGCATGAACATTCACGGAAAGAGTTACTTACATTGTGAATCTAAGGAACTATATTTATCGAAAAAACAAATATCGAAAAAACAGCGTAAGCTATAATAGAAGGATAGATACTAGACACTCTAAATAGCTCAGTTGGTATTGCATACAGAGGTATCAGGAAGGTAATGTCCATACCAAAATACTCGTGCGAAATAACATGTCATTGTGGCTTAAAGAATGATTCCTGATTTTTTTTAAAAATTTAAATAAAAGTGCAGGTTGATTTTGTTATCTTTGAACCGAGAACTACATTTTGAACATTTTTTACAGAAAATGCTTTTCGATAGTTCATACCGTTCGGCAGCTACCAGAGCTAATGTGTTACTTAAGATTAATATGGTGTAAAGGATTTAGGTGAATTTTCGGATGCTCTAACTCAAAATGTCTGGTAAACGTAAGATCTAAAGTGAATTGTAAAATTAGATATATGCAATCAAACGGTGTAATTTTAGAAAACAGAGGTGCTTTGGGAATAGTGATAGGGGAGGCAACTTCAAACTTTGAAATAAATAATAGGTTGAGTTTGGCCTGCTTGAAACAAAAATGAAATTTAGAACAAGCTTTTGGGAGAAATACTTGTTAATCACACTGACTTGTAGTTGTAAGATCCAGTTTGGTAGGTCAAATATTTACCAATTAGCTCTTGTAACTACCTAAACGTGTAATATATGAACTTTTCTTTTACGAAGTGGTGTACATTTGTACCCTACTACTCTGTATTTCGTTCTTACTTTATAAATTGTACTTATTGATAACATAAATTCATGGAATTTGAGTTTAAACTCATATTCTACGTTTAAACATTCAGAACATCTGTACTGACAATGTTGTTTTGAATAAATGTATTTTTAAATAAAGGGATATTTATATACATCCGCCTTGACAGACAGTGTTAATCTAAAATAAGTAATTACTTAAGTCAGTTACCAGTAGATGGAAATCTACTCAAGTGTAAATACTTAAGACATTTTCTCTATTCCAAATTTAGTTTCTATCAACATATGACAAGTTATTAATACATTTACATTTTCTATCGCAAGGCATATTGTGTGTAACTCTTGTGTAGGTATTTTGTTCTTGCGTCTGTACTTTGTGATAGGCTTTTTAGTTAGCTTGATATTTAAACTGTATCAAATAGTAACCACCTCATGGTGTCCGTGCTTATCCAGAAATTAAATCTCATGAACCGAAAGGTGTAGAGACGTGAGTAAGATGTCGTTGAGAATGTCTTGGTTAATCTACTTATAGCACCAATAAACAGTGTTCATGGGTGAAGTAGTCCATTGTCATCAACCCATTATTAACATATCGAATTATTCAAAGTGCTTCCATTCAGTTAGACTTAGCTACACCAAGCTCTTATAAACATTCGGCGGGATATATAAGTACAAAAGTTTTCCAAGTACCCACTCACTGAAGTCGTCAGTGTTATTAGTATATTCCATGAAAATAAGCATACTTGCATGGCTATTATACTATCAGGATATCAGAGCCTTTGCAATTGATAGTGGAATTTTAGCTCAAACTTAATTTACTTCAAAGCTATATGTGCAATGAGAGCCGAGTTACTTGAGGTGCTACCTTATATACAACATAGACAATAAAATTATTTGCATGACCTTAATTACGATTTATTTTATTCTTGCAGACAGAAGAAAGGCCCATATGGAACGAAGAGAAACTGTCGCAGAAGGATTTATATGAGATATTCCTTCCTGTAGAAATTTTGCCTCTACCTCACACGTCACGAAAAGAGATACCTTTTATTATGTTAGAAAATCGAACATTGTATTACATATTTTATGTGAATGCTTTGAGTGTTACACCATGTTCTAAACAACCAATAAATAAAGTTGTTTCATAAATTTCTTTTAATTTACTAAATGAATAAGTTCGAATATTGAGATCTGAGAACACATGTGCAAATCGTTTTTGAAATTTGCTTCATTTACGAGGATAAGGAGTCCAGTATATACCCAAAAGTCAATTTTGTAGACAGAAAAAAACAGTTAATATTACTCGATAGGTCATAATAAGCAAATGGAACGAAACATATAGAATGTTATTCCTTAACAACAACCAAGTATGTATCCTGACATGTATACATCCCTAACACACACTATTCAGTATTAACGAAAGGTAATGAAACAATAATATTAGATTTAGCATCAGCACAAGAAAATATTAATCAAGAACAAATGTTCTGTGAAAATCGGTGATGTCATCTTAATGTGTATCCTGCAATGTATACACTAAACATGCCATGATACACGCTATCTCCGAAACGGTAGTTTGTAGAGAGAAACAATGTTTATATTCATCATTATCTTGATGAAGGAAAAACATAGTAAGAAACATTTGGTAGCCCTCAGGGCAAATTTGTACTTTCGAGGCGTCATGTCTCTACAAGACTAGAGCTATAACAAGAATACAAAAATCTCAACCTTTCTTTGTGAATCTTCATCGACATAGGTACACACAATATAGTCATCTGATCACAAAATGTCATGGTCCTAGGACTACACGAAACCAAAATAGCAAGAGGTAATGGGTACTGAAGAAATGTCTTTGAATTTGGCATCATCGTGATGAATATATATATATTGTTTAAATTCAAAAAGTTGTTTCAATTACTTTGGATTCAACAATTTGCATATACTTCCCAAATTCGAAAAAGGACGTGCTTTACATACACTATACTTCGTATAAACCCCATTTTAGTTTTAAATATACCATTTATGTTCACAAATTGTCGTAAACTGGACCAAACATTTAGGTTAGTCCAAGTCTGTAGCAAATAACATACTTGATATTAAATGTTAGGTTTTCAGCAAATTATATACAATATATACGCTGAGTTAGGTCATATGTGGCTTTAAGTTAAATTGTCAAATTGTAGAATGTCAAATATCGTATGTTAGGTTATAACCTTTCTGCAAATTATATAGAATATATATTTTAGCGTATTTTAAATGTGAAACTCCAGCAATTCAAGTAGTCTATGCTTTGTTAAAAAGGCAATTCTATGAAGGCATATAAAATAAATACGCAGGGTTAGGTTACAATATAATATTTCAGCAAGTCAAATGTCATGTTAACATGTTAAATTCTTATAATCGTATACAATGTGTAGACAGGATTAGAATAAAATAACAAATGTGCATCTGTAAGCTAAGTAAAGTCAAAAGTTAAATTCTAGCAGGAGCAATGTTAAATAGGTCGTATAAAGGAGCGGAATTTTTTTAAACACGTACACGGGCCAATTACATTATCATGTTTATGGTTTGTGTTTCTGTGTGTGTGAGTGTTTAAACCATAGATTTAATATATTACCACTAGACTGAGCACTGGTAGCACTGAAGCACTCCCAAACTGAACGTTGCCCCTTTCCGCCATATTTGGAGGGGGGAACTGTCTGTTAGGGATCTGTTTCCTAACGGCAGGTACACGTTTCCCAAGTTTCTGTATCACAGCCTTAGGGCCGATGAGAGAAATACATTGTATGTAAAGAACATTAAGAGAACTTACTTGGCCAAAAATCAACGTTTTACAATTCAATACCATCAAAATCATTGCTTCACAGTATTTTTTGTATCTTTTAACGAACAGTGCATTTTTCGCTCCTATTAATTGAGAAACAAAATCGAGTTTTGAAACATTTGTCTGAGAATGATTATGAATGTTTACAATGTAGATTCCTGCCATGTGGTGAAAACGATCTTTAGCATACATATTTACAATTATGTGGCATCGTACATGAAACCTATAACCCTCACTGGATCTACTCTGTAAAAATAAAATGTTTTTGCACGGACATCAATTAGGATAACATCGTCTGCTCTGATTTGCCATCTCTGTTTCTCGGATGTAGAGTAATTGATTACACAAGTACCACGATATGAGGGATGACATACATGTTGAACTTTACATTTGTTATATTATTATTTCAAATTTGAGGGTTAGGGTTTCATGCACGGTTCAACAGACTTGGTTTAATTAACAAGAACTGTAGCCAACTACGGAGCGGCCTCAGCAAGCTCCCCCTCCACTAGTGGAAGGTGCGCTGCTTCAGCTCAGTCGGTAGAGAGTTGGCTTAGCAAAAGGAAAGTACTGTAAACGAACCCAACGGCCGCCTATCATAACTGAGGGTTTCCAGAGTTTTTCCTTAGTCACATCAGACAAGTGCCGGGGTAGTACCTACAAAACTATGTCCTGGATGTGAAATCGTGAGGGATTGGGGGATTTCTCCCACCAACAATCGGGCTAGTATTTTTTCCTCGCACTAAAAGCTTCCCAAGGGAGGGCGGAAGGTTATATATAAATGAGGGAACAAGACATCATACCAAGTAACTAGATGTATTTTTACATGTTCGATTATTATTTGCTAAACCGACACGAATGCATTTCTGGAGATGTCATTTGTGTCCATTATATGCTCTATTTGCTTGCCTCTAACTCCGAAACAACTTTCCAGTTTCGAAACTTCTTGAAAACTTTCTTCCTGTTTTCAACCCCCTCTGTGTGTGTGTGTGTCGATAATCCAAATTTAATGGAAATGAGGCTACCTCGAATTATATAAAACTCGAATTTAAAAGATATGGAAATAATAAAACGAGTGGCGTGGCTCAGTGGTAGAGCGTTGCCTTAGAATTCGGGAGGTTGTTTGTTCAATCTCAGAGACCGACCATTTTGACTGAGGTTTTTAAGGTTTTTCTCAGTCACGACAAGCAAATACCGGGATGGTGCATTAAACTCAGGCCCTGAAAGACACTTTCCCGCATCCTTTCCCTCCCCTATCTCGGCCTGAGCCTTAGATGCATAAAGACCATAAATAAAATTGTAATTCAAATTCAATGGAGACAAAAAAGTAATTTTACAAATTTTCTACAAATACCATATACAAACTACAGTACATATAATTATTATTAAACCAAATTATCTGCATATTTCAAGAGCCGCCAGAAGCGAAATGTAAATTGTTGTTACTGTATTCAATAATGTAACTAAATGGGAATGGGAATAGATGGTCCCATGTTAGCAGCGGGAGGATTTATATATATATATATATATATATATCGGGTTATCGAGGTGGAGCTAGGTAGCAGGTTGAGATAGGGAACCCAGGTCTGGAACCCAGCAGTTACGCCTTTATGAGAAATTGAAATTACGAGGAAAGGTTCCAACGACTAGCAATTAGAAGCAATGGGTGCGGCGTCTCAACCTGTGTGTGATTGCAAACCTACGGATGCCACGAAACCAAACTAATTGTATTAACAACAAACATGTGTGTGTATTGTAATTGTAGGCTTTCTACATGTTTGTACGTCTATACGGAAACGTTGATGTAACAAACGAGGGGGAAAATAAACGTAAATTGGCACCGAACTTAACAATAACATTTAGTATTTGTGCTGATTTTATCTCCTTCTACCAAAACAATGGAGCAAGTTTTACCTACTGTATCATTTACAGCTAACGCCCAAAAGTTCCTCTCTGGATAGTTTCCCGAACACGGGTATAAACGGTTAATAAGCGACGCGTGCACTTGTCCAAACAAATTTTCTGCTTGGTCTCTCATTATTCCGACTGCGACTGCTATGCCGGCTACAAATTCCCCGTCATTTTCAAGTTTCGTCCCATCGTACACTAGTTCCTTCATGTATAACCCGAAGAAATCGATGGGGTAAAGTCAGGGGAATTAGGATGCCAGGGAACAAGTTGTGAGATAACTCACGACGAAGCCAAAACTTGGCCACTGAGCTACGGGGCTGAGTGTCATCCGTAGTGCTGCAGTCACACACAGATCCAGACGCCGCACCCATTATCTTTAATTGCGCGTCGTTGCCACCTTTCCTCGAAATTTCAATTTCTCACAGAGGAGCAACGGTTCGGTTCCGGGCACGTGTTTCCTATCTCAAATTGATTTTCCTGTATAACTTTTACCTTTCGATAGAATCATAAGACTTCTCAAAATCAATGAATAGCTGGTGAGAATTCCCATTGTATCATTAAATTCCCATTTGACTTAAGGTTAAAATTTGGTCCAACCTGGATCTATTTCTTCTAAATCCACATTGGCGGTATTCAATCATGTCATCTACATATACGCTTAGGAGAGTTAGTAATCTATTACTCGATACTTTGTAACATGTGGAGAGTAACGAGATTCCGCAGTAATTATTACTCTCCGATGTATCGCCTTTTTTATAAACCGGAACTATTATTGAGGTTTGTGCATTTCCTTGGAAGCTCCTCCATAGCGATTATCAATTTATGCAATTCCTTGATTAGCATTTCAGACTAGTAAAAAATAAAAAAAATGAAAACGCTGACGAGATAGAACTGAATTTGAATTCTAATGCATTTATTTAATTCAATAAATATTATGTTTATCTCTGTTTCATCATGTTATTCCTCATGTGAGCCTTAGTTCCTCTCTTGAAGGGATTTGGAATGGTTGAATAACCACAGGCCATAAATCACTTCAATTCAGTTACCTGTCTTATTTCTACGATGGTTAATGGTAGTGTCCACTATCGGGGATAAGCTTCGAACACTTTCAATCTATCTGCGTGTTACGTCCACTGCATATGGCTATACCGGAGTTAGTCGATGTAAAAGATTGTGAGAAGAATATGAATAAGAATATCTCGGGACCGTGACTGCGGCTACTATAGATTCGTCAGTTACGGCAAAAGGAGGGGCTATAACAAACAGCGTTTTTACAATCTTTGAATTCTAGTTACTCAAATCGAGCTGGGGTTAATCGGAGATTGCTGAGGCATTAAGGATAACTTCACAATATTAGAGCAAGAATAATACATTTTCGTACCCTTGCAAACCAGGAGGAAAACAATGCATTATGATTCACCATCGTCTGACTTGTAGCTACTGAGATAATGCAGCCTTTCTTTATATCTTCCTATATTCGCTTGTGTTCATGAAGATAGGTTAATAGATGAGATGGTGAAGTTAATAGATTAGCTAAGACAGGAGAGGGAAAGAACTGTGATCTTCAATATGGATTTAGTAAGCGTATCCAAGTCCAAGAAGAGAGAAAGTATTGCGTGGTGATGAGCAGCAAAATAGGACGGGAAATTACAGACGATTGGTATATTTGCAGAATGTAGATAAAATAGAAAATGTTATATTAAGGTAAGTGGTAAGATAGTGCGTCTGAATGATACATCCCTCTATGATCATGCATTAACCCAGTAATAGCAGATAATAGTTGGCAAAGGCTGGCTCTGGAGGAAAGGAACGACTGCCTGCTTCCATTTTGCATGGAATTAAGATTGCTGTCTTAGTACACCGAAATTTTCGAGAGGAACATTAGAGTTCCTCATTGATAAGTTCGATGATAGTACCAAAAAGTTGGTTTTATAAAGTGGGATGGAGATGTCAATATTTTAAGTTTTTGGATAGCAGGATTGAAGAAACCAGATACGAAAGTTTTCCAATTTCTTGGTTCCAGAAGAGATGTGTTTCCGCGATTTTTATTACATGGAGAATGACGTTGAAGAAGCTACCGTAGTAAGTTTAATGAAGAACTTGGAGAATAGAATAGACGAGATTAATACGGATAAAAATCAGAAAACTGTGGTTTCATGAATAAATTTGTGAATATGATTAGGACTATGAAAGTATGATCATGAAGAGAAGATGGGCAGATTATAACAAAAAGGTAAAAGGAAAAGAAAGTTAAGAAGGAACGTGGTTTGGAATACAAAATGGAGACTAATTGAATACTCCAATGTTAAAGGGAACTAAGTTAAAATTCTTATTTTTAGAACAGAAGATAATAATCAACATCAAACAAAATGAATTTCGGGGACATAAGATTTGGCTTATGATATAAGCTTAAAATGTGACCCTTAAAATTGATATTGTATGATAGAAAACTTTAATAATGCTGAGTTTTCTTCCGTACTGAAAAATGACATTTTTAATTAATTCCTCTCAACATTTGAGGATTACGAAAGAAATCAAGCTACTGAAGAATGTATAGGAAAGGAAGGACGACTGCCGTGGTTTTTGTGACGACCAAGAAGACAGGTGCTAAATTTGCAATGAGTGTATTCGAATAAGTTATGGGAACACGTTGTATTTGGGGACGTGAAACCTAAATTACAGGAGTTCTGAACAACACGAGCAGGAGGTCATGCTAAAATGAGGCAGAAATAATATAGACTTAAAAGTTACGGGAATACTGAAACAGGACGAAACGAAATTGGCTAGAAAATGAGAGAAGCGAGGAGAACCAAGGAAATTAGGTAAGAAGGTCAAACTGCGACAATCATTATAGCTAAATATGGAAAAGGAACACACACTGGACAGTAGGATGGATCAAACACTTTTTTTTTTATTTTGATATAGTCTTGTGCGGAAAAGATGCCAGTCTAGACAGTGACTTAAACCGAAAATTGGAAATTTTTGGACAACTCCTTCGGTTGCCGCACCGCTCTTTAAGTGTTGCTGTACTGATTGTTATACAACCCCTGCAACCATCTTAAAGCTTTTGATCTCAACGGATTTCACTTGTTGACTTGTGGGCAGAACGTATACAGAAGCATCTCAGAATCATAAGCTAGTGTTAATTTAATTATTTAGAGGTCGGAAGTACACCAAAATACGCAACTCTATGCATAATTCGAGATAAAATGTGAACGGATTAATCTAGAACTCACAATCAGGTCGTGGTTGTATTTCGAGCTGTGCCCGTCCACCTACCAGTAGTACATTCTCTGTCAGAGAATATTTTTGTTCTTCCTATGCAGCGTTATCTTTTTAGATGTATTGAGACATTACATTTCTGGATAGAGTTTCGCTTTGATGTAAGTATCTGTCTTTCCTTACCGCACAGCTTGATGAATAAAATTACATTTTTGCACTGCTTGCTTATTGCATTGCGATCTCCTCTTACTGCATGCCAGATCTAAAAAAAAATATTTTTTAGATTTCTTCATCTGAAAGACTATGGGTAGCCGAAGGCCCAGTCACTGGTATGGTAAACCAGCCAATCATTTCGAAGTATTCTAGTGCATTGCATTCTATTGCTGGAACTCTGAACTCGCGTCTGAATTCACGTAGAAGCTTAAGCGGCAGGACTTACTCGTCTTCGGAAGGGAATTCAATTTAGTTTTATGTATAGGCTTTAGGCGATTATTCTTCTTCAGGCCAAAATCCTTATATTCACGGGTGTCCATTACCGTGAACTGATTTTAAGGGTGAGCATTGTTCGTATGGTTGGCAGAACGTTTTCTGTGAGACGTTCAGAAGATTCTAAAAGGAGCACTATATCACATAAATTCCTTGCTCCATCCCAGCATGAAGATTTTTCTTCATGCCAAAGCACACAAGCTCGTAAACCTACATCATATATCTTATTAAAAGTTAAGTGTTTCGTCGGGTTTAAAGGACCTTCCGTGCCTATGGTTTGAATGTGTGTGTGCGTTTTCATATTGTTAAAATAGTGACAAAATGATAAGTAACCATGAAATTTTGAAAAGCGGTTACAATAATACTTGTACATGTGTATAAAATGAACTATCCGAGATTTTGATACTGTTTATTTTCATTGAGAAATTAGAATACCATTATTCGATAACGTCACACCCCTACGCTGAATTCTAATTTCTCAGCTAAAATAAACAATTTCTATATCACATATAACTTATTTGATACACATTCACAAGTATCATTGGAGCCATTTTTTAAATTTTCATTGTTGCTTATCATTTATCTATTAGCTTTAGGACTTAAAACTCAATCTCACACACTCTCACCGTAGGTACTGAGGTCTTTTATGCTACTGACGCACAACCGCACCATACGGCATGTTGTTCTGAGTCTGCGTGACTGAACCAGTGGACCTGTTGTTTTTGTTGACTAATGTTAGGAAGGAAAATGTTCATGTTCCTGTACTTCTTTTGACAGATTTTCCATTTCTCTTCGAACTTTACACATGTTTACGATCTCTGGCTTAGCACCACTAATTTTTTAGAACAGCTGAGGGAAGCAGTCAGAGCTCATCTCTATCGAGACCCGATTCTGTTGTAGTGGAAGGAAAGTTTGAAGTTCTCGTCCCCTTGACGGTCCCAGATCGTATTCGTTCTCAATGGTACTACAAGATTTTTCTACTTCCGGGATAGAATCGTCTGAAGATGGCTTATGAGTTGGTCTTGAATATATCACTGATAAGTCAGCAACTTTTTGCTCTTCTCTATCGGTAGTTTCTGACTTCTTGAACATAACAATGTTCTGTTTGCTTTGTGTGCTCTGAAGACGTTTCTGTTGTGGAAATGTCAATATTGCTTACTACAATATTTCGAAATGCTCTCTGATGTATTAAGAGTTGTAATTCAGCACGCGGAGCTTCCCATTCATATCACAGCGATAGGAAATGTACATTTACAGTTATATATGTCAAGGAGTGTTTTCAACATATTACACAAATTATTCTCGAATCTCTTGCATTTTTAATAAGTTCCCTTTTTTAATGAAGCTATTTCAAGTAATGTGTACACGATTCTGATAGAGAATGTAATGCTGGTAGGTAGCCGGGCGGAATTCAAGATGCAACATCCACTTGATGGTGAGATATGGGTTCATCCGTACGCTTTCTAGCGCGAATTTTGTAAAGAGTTGCATATTTTGGTGAACTTCTGTACCTCCAAATAACTAAATATTACACTAGCTTACAAGTTTGATAAACTTTTGTAAACATTCTGTCCACAACTCAATCTGGGAAATGTGTTGAAAGTAACTGCTTTAAGTTGGTTGCGCGAGTTGCATCATTATCAATACAGCGAAACTTTAAGCGCGATGCGATAACCGAATGAGGTGTCTATTTTTTTCTTATTTTTTGTGTGAAGTCACTGTCACGACTGGCAGCCTTCCGCACTAGACTTTATCATAATTCGAAAAAGAAATCGATCCACCGTACTGGACGGCAAATAAAGGGGAAAACATTCGGGAACATGAACCTAATATGTTTATGAGTTAGGTTTTTGAGTCAGTGTATTTGAGTTTGGCTAATGGCTATTTTGGTAAACTTTAGGACAGTGGTTGTTTAGATTCCTTTAAGTTGCTTTGTTGTCTATTTGTATTTAATGTTACCTTTGCCTATTATTTATTTATATGAAATTATGTTATTGTGCCTCGATACAAATTTCATTTGTAAGTAGTATTCCTTCCACAATATTGAGATATTTTTCTAAAACATTAGAAGTTGCCTCGGTTGAGGTTTCAGTAGTTTTATAGGAACTGATATTAGTACAAAATTGTTTAGTTGTTTAAATTATCAATTTCCGGAACTTGATTGGAGTAAGCTGAAGAAAGTATATATGAATCTCGTGTGCTTAATTATAATTACCATATCATTCAGTACTGTTTGTCTGAAACAGATGTTGTCATTACAATGTAATAGTTCCCTCTTCTGTGTATTTTTGAGAAATTATAAATATAATGTGTAGGTTTTGTCATCGTAATTTAATATTCTTAAATATCATCTCCATAATTTGATATATTCGCTCATAATTAATAATGTTTTTATAGCAATCGTATAAGCAAATAATTTAACAAAATGCATTATAGCTACTGCATTTGCACCACATGGTATACATACTCTAAACGTCACTTTGTACTATCCTCCCAGCCATAAAATTCAACATGCAATTTGACAGTTCTCAGTATCCATATTGGTTGAAACAATATCCATATTGGTCCTAAACATATTAGTTGAAACAACGAAGACATAATACCTGCAACAGTGACAAGAGAACCAACATTCTTGCACGGTGTATAACTACAATCAAAATAAAACTATAAGTCCATCAGTTGGGAAATAGCTGTAAAATGTCTTTTAAGCAGTACCCAGTCATTTTGTTCTGGACACATACGTCCACAGAAACATACTGCAGTAGTTCACAGCCATCCCAGTATAGCTCGGTTACTCACAGTATATAAGATTATACGTTAGATTGAAGCAAAACCCAAACTAAACCGAAAGCATACAACATTAATAAATTTGTTTGAAAATATAAGGAAAATAGGCAGTTTTCGAGTGAACAAATTACCGCAACAAAGATACTTCAAAGCAATCAAAGGTACGGTTGGAAATTTGACTTGTGACATATACGCTGCAAATGTGATATATCATGAAAAACAGGTCGGTTTATGTTAGTAGGAATAGGGGGATGTAACGTAAACGTTTATAATTGAGAGCTCAATAGGCCAATAGTAGGTCACCACTGGTGGAGTGAAACTAAAAAAAAAACACTAGTGGATAAATTGGACATGCCAATGACACATCATCAATAGCAGTAACGTATGGTCAAATCAGTCACCTTAGTATATAATGCATGCATCTCTGGATGGTTTTATTTTGTAAATGGAAAATATTTCCAAACAACACAAGAATGACAAAATTGTAAACTTTTAGGAGACACCACATTTTGTGTTTTGAGAGTGACGAGTTACATACCGTAAACATTCGAATTTGAATCCTGTAACAGACACTTGTAAAGAATATAAACAATATTTTACTATGATTAATATGATTGGTAACTATTAATGGTATGATTAGAAGCAACCATAATCTTAGTATATAAAGAATACCTTATTTGGTGTGTGTTCTACTGACAATTTTGGTTTCGGATTAAGCAGGGGATCCGAATTACCAGGTTCGTCCATTCCTTTGGCATCAATAAATTTTCATATTTATATCGTATTACCTTTTCATGAAACAAAGTTATTTTAATTTAATCTTGGGAAGAATGTATATTTTCAACTACTGTGAAAGATATATATTTTATCTTCCTATTTAAAACAACAGCAAGAAATATGAATTTGAAATATGCCTATATCATCTCTTGAGACAATTTTGTCTTAGACTTTGTCATTGTAAAAGGGAGAATATACATGGCAAATTCTTGACCCCATTTACGGTACGATTATAGCATTCATCTTCTGTAAAACCTCAGTGTCGAAGGTCTACTGTACGAAAGGGAACGAAACACAAATTTGGCACATGCACTTTCAATACACTCATGTTTGAATACATCACAAGCGCGATGATGATTAAAATATCCATTGTTCTTCAAGGATCAACATCTTCTAATAACAAAGTGTTTTGAAATGACATTTCAAAGGTGTACCGTAATATGATTTTTATCCCACATATAACTGCAAATATTTGTGCTCTCTCAACGCGCACCACTTTGTTTTTTTCATAATTCGTTATAGGTTCTTTATATAAAGGAAATGACAACAGACATGTATTTCTTTGAAATATGTTTAATATTACAGTTTACCTGAAGGTATACAAAATATTGCAGTACTTAGAAGAAAATACAATATGTGCAAGTTTGTGATAAATTATCGTCATAATTTAATTTTATATTAAAGGTACTCATTAAAGTCTTCAATTTTTTTTAGAATAACTGTAGCATAGCTTTAATGAACATAACATAAATATTGGTAAAATAAAAAAAAAACATAATGTTCGGTGGGTAATTTGAATTATGGTCAATTGCATATATACATAATTTTATAGCAAATTATTCAGCCTACAAAGAATTGTAAATAAACTTCAAAATAAATTATGCCTTTAAGTATGGCGAATTGTATATACGTACTACTGTGAAGAGAGCCTCGTAAGTAATTTAAATTTGCCTACTGACGCGTACGATAAATATATAATGTTTGTGTGTTTGAATCACTGAAGTATGTTACGTAATACTTTATAAAATAACGCGTTTTGTGTTTATTTAAAAGCCGTACGTAACAATTTTTCACTTATTCAAACACACAAACATTGCATATCTTTATTAAGCGAAATCAGCTAAATTCAAATTACCAACGAGGCTCTTCACACTAGTACGTATAAACAATTTGCCATACTTTAAGGCATAATTTTATTGCAGTTTATTTACAATTCATTGTAGACTGAACATTTGGCTTTAAAAGTAACAAAGAAGTGTACATACAATTAGTATAACTATTGTAAATTATATTTGCTTCATTGCCTATATTTTTTAAAATAAATAACAGTGGATATTTAGCGTCAAAGATGTTTTGAAAACCCTGCATTACAAAACCTCAAATTATACATTTTATTTCTATGAAGTATAAAATATGAGAAGGATTAAACCTGAAACATGTAAACCTTATTTTCATACTAAACAATTTCAGATACAATAGATTGTATCTGTTAAACTTACATATTTTTATTGCCAACGACTTATTCCTTTCATTTGCAAAAGTATGAGACATTTCCAAACAATTCTAATGAAGAACGACTTACACCCTGCATGTTATTCTTCATTACAGACTTTTAAAAATGCCTGATGCAGTTGAAAATGAAAGGAAGATCGTTATTAATATAAATATGTATGTTTTACAAATATTAACTTCATATAAACATCCCCAATCCATCTGATATCGTTTAGTATGAAAATGTTGCAAAGGGATTATATGTGGCTTACATGTTTGAGGATTTAACCTTTTCATATTGCATACTTCATAAATATACAATTTATAATTTGAGCATTTTAAAGCTGATATTTCACACCGTCTTCTTTTCTATAATGGGGTGCTATAAATACAAATGAATAATAAAACGGACATGAAACTTGGATCATCAATCTGAGTCATCGTTCCTATCACGCGATCAAAGTTCTCGTTCATATTGTATATGCTATGTTCGTGTGTGTAAGAAAACCTTTCCCAGTAAAGGTGCAATCAGTAAACACATATGTGCTAGTTAGTATCAGTTGTATGAATTGACATGCAATAGGTACATATACTTATAATGTTTCAGACCTATATTGATCTATAAAGATATAAAATAGGTTACGTATTTAGCATTATTTACTTAAAACACTGCAAATTATTTCAAAACATATTATCATTTCATAAAATATAATAGGTATACTAGTGACACACAATTTCCTCTTGTTAATATCTCCGATTTGGCATGTTTCAAACAGATAGACTAATAGTTGTTTTCACACAGACTACAGGTGTTCGATGCATTTTCAAAATATTATTTTTAAGTACTTTTAAGTACTTTAAGCACTAGACGGTTCTCATCAACGGCCAGCATTTATAAATTAAAGTTAGTAATATGTTATAAACAACAACTTTTCAACGTTGTTAATATGCAGACTTTCCTTTGCTCTTCTTGCCTTTTTCCTTTTTCTTGTCTGTAAAGGTAAAAGAATACGTATTAACTTCAACTTACACTTTGGTACTTACATTCAGACACTTACATTCACCCAAGTCGTCATACGTTCCTTCACACAATCAATGGAATCGTAAGTGTTGTTAACAAGATAACATTTAAGCTGATTTTCCTAAATCAAACATTCCAAATTTTACAACTACTAAGATCGTCTGGGCAACTTGGAGATAGTTATAAAATTGTTGCTAGGAAAACAATAACTCATGTAAATGCAACGTTTATTTTGTATAATGGGATGGTATAAATATAAATGGATACAAAAATAAAAATGAAATGTACAGTTTGTGTAATATTTTTATGCAACTTATTAAATAGTTATAATCATACGGCACTTAATTCAATGTAAAAATAATTAAATTTAATTCATTTGTTATCAAATAGGTTTAAACTTCATTTGATTATCAACTAGGTAAAACTAACTATTTTTTTTTTAATTTATATAGACAGCTTCATTTCAAACAACGGATCTTTCAGGTTTTGACATCTTTAAAGAGAAACAGGTCCACGAAGACCGGAAATAAAGATACGTTGTTTAATAACGTGGGCCGAATTTGTTGTTCTTGAAACGCTATACCCCGGAAAACTTGCGTCTAGGGTAGCTAAGTAAAATGCATAAATCAAATAATTATCTTTCATCTGGCGATAGCGCATCGTACTTAAACATTTGAAATTTATTGAAAAATGGAAAGTTGTATCATTATATTTTACTTGTAAATTAATGAGATAAAAAATTGCTAAGGAGAAAAGGCTTTAAAAGAAAGCCAATACGCTATAATTAGAGTTAGAAACAACTAGAGTTGATTCATTTGAGACAGCGCAAAGAAATAAAAATCCTGAATTTAGTGCGAAACACTATGTTACGTATTTGACAACGTCCTAACCTCTCCTGATCGTTTAGTGTCTGTAGTATTCCCTCACCTACACCGCTTTTATTATATTGTACCCAGAATGCACTGCAATGCGCAGTACGCATGCGCTTGTTTGCTCCTATCACTATTTCGTTTACACAAACGTTTCGGTCAGTATATCCTGTTCCAAATGTTCAGCTAGACACTGGCTCTGGCAGTATGTAGTTCCTGTTAGTTTCAATCGTTTTGTTTACTACATGATACTGATTTGATAAATATATGATTATATTAACCATTGTCATGGCTGTCTCCAGGAACATTACTCGCAGCGAGTTTAATTACCCGTTATCAGTTGAAAAATCTTATATGCTTGTAACATTTTAATGATATTTTCGTTATTAGCGTGTGTGATATTGCACCAAAAATTCTAATTTCATCCACGTTACACAAACATTGTTGACGGGTGTAAATGTCAGATACAAAGGAATAGTTTTCTAAGGTAATATAAGAGGAAAATCTGTTGATCATCCGACGCAAACTATAGTGGGTGTGTAATCTGTGCCTTACTTGTGTTTTCAATCCGGAGTAGAATATTCTGTACAACTCCCAAAGGATTATTAACATAGGTGTGCATGCTAGGAGCCTACATAATTGTACACGAATTGGGATTTTAGATATTGATGTATTATTATATCACTGCTATCGTATGAAATTAAACATCAGCTAATCCATATTTTTTCTATCAATGACCATTGTTCAATCAGGTTTCTTGACGTAAACCACGAACATCTTATTTCAATTAGACTAAAATGCATTATTACTTTTCAAGTGTCGCGGAAACGCTTATTGGACTGTACGTTTGAACAGCTAATATTGCCGCCCAACAGTATAAAGAGTACAGAGGAGATAACCGTTATCGAGAAACCTAGAAGAAAATCTACCAGCAGTAATCGGCATTATAGTTACTTGTTCGTATTGGAAGCTATTTCAAATGTTTATACAAGACAGAATGTTTCTTCTGTAATAAAAGACTGAGCCCTGATACTTATCCTTTGAGCTAATTCAACCGTGAATAATATAAATACGTTTTATGTTTCAGATTTTTAAGGAAGTAGCTATGGAAATTTAAAATAACTAAAGAATTAATATTTACTACGGTAAATATCTTTAAAAGCCTTTAAATACTATAAACAGAGGCAAACTTCATCTGCAACGAGAGTTATTAATATGAAACGGTAAAAGAACATTTGAATGCAATCTTGCAACACTATTTTTTTATTTATATAATGCTTAGTTTTGTTTGTGAAATTATTAATTCTTGAAATGTATTTAAAGACTTTAGATTACTTTGGCTGAGGTTGTAATAACGATTGGTGAGATGGTCCACCACAAAACCCATTGCTTGAGAATTGAGAATCCCAAACACCAGAAGAAAGCGCTCTATCACTGAGCCACCAGGGCCCAGGAATGAATACAGACTGGTGGAGTTGTAGTACAGTCCGATTCCGCGACATCTGTTGATATCATACAAGTAATCATGTTCTACAATATGTTGCGTTAGTTATTAGGTAAGAAGTAAATCTGACCTAATTCATTAAACCACACGACATCTACGGGTTTCGTTTTACTTTTCGCTCTTTGTAGTGGCATTTCTGTCGGATGCCAGTTAGATCTTAATAAAGTGACTAAGTAATTATTTTTTCTTATGCCCACACCTTTTACAGTTACAAACATTAGCACAATTTTAACTCATATTTCGTCATATGTTGCTCTTCTTCGACCTTTATTCCACAACAAGGACAATAGTGGATCACAGCTTGATTGATAGTATTAAAAATCTATCTTCTAAGTTATGGCTAAATTTAAAAAATAACCTATCAATTATCCAACTAATTTTTGCATAATATTTCTAAAAATACGCTATATTAAAGCGAATGTTTGTAGTGAGGTGTCTAACGTTTATTGTAATAATTCCCTTCATAGACTGAACACGGACTGATATATGATAGATAACAAATCGTTGTAACATTATTAGTCCAGGAGCATATGTCAATATTTCCTAGTCCGTGGGATTTTGAGTGAAGGGATGTTGCGGGTAGGTGGAATACCTTCATTAGAAGGTACCTAATCATGTGGTACCAGGTGGCAAGCCGAAAATTGTGGCAGGGGACCGGGAGGGGGGAAACAAAATGGCCGCCGGTAAAGTTCGTCTCTCTGCTTTTAAAGTGTTATAACTTCTACAAATTTTAAATTAAAACCTTCGTGGTTGTGCGAATATTTTAATAACACATTAGAAATTCCATTTTAGGACAATTTGTTGTCATAGCGACGCCATATTTTAAATATGGCGTCCTCAAATCCCAAAATTAATTATTCTCAATCTCTTTTCTTTATATTCGAAGCGAAATAACTCGTAAACTGCCAAAGGTAGGCGAAATAGCCCTGCAATAAACGTTATAGGCCAGTTCAAGGGCTTTCCAACAAGGTATGTTTCATTTATGTATCTTTAAAACTAACGGAGCTAGACTAATTTATGTAATGGTAAGTGTATGGCTTATGGCTTTTAATACAGGACCAGAAAGATTGGTCTGACACCTACATTTGTAAGTTCGTGAGTTTTGAATGAAGGGATGTTGCGGGTAGGTGGAATACCTTCATTAGAAGGTACCTAATCATGTGGTACCAGGTTGCAAGCCGAAAACCGTGGCAGGGGACCGGGAGGGGGAGGACAAAATGGCCGCCGGTGAAATTTGTCTCTGTGCCTTTAAAGTGCTATAACTTCTACAAATTTTAAATTAAAACGTTCGTTGTTGTGCGAATATTTTAATAACACATTAGAAATTCCATTTTAGGATAATTTGTTGCCATAATTACGTCATATTTTCAATATTCTCGATCAAAATTAATTATTCTCGATCCCCTTCTTTCTATATATTCAAAGGGAAATAACTTTTAAATTGCTACATGTAGGCGAAAGTATCCTGAAATAAACGTTCTTGGACAATTCAAGACCTTTAAAATGAGAATGGTAGATGTAGTACTTTTTGGTTTTTAATACTGGGGCAGAAAGATTGGTGAAAGACGCTGTGAAAGGTGGAAATTCAATATCACAAGCTTAAGCTTACTGATTTTTTAAGGGACTCAGAGCGTCACTTTTAGGTTTGGGCGTGTAAAATATAAATCAGAATTGGGCTATCATCATCGTCATCTTTGCTTTATTTGTTTTTAAACTATGCGTTTCTTGAGGGAGCTGAAAAGAGGGGTGTAACGAAAGCACAACACAAACATAAACTGTACAAAAAACACAACATAAACAAGTAACTTTGGCTTTACATTTACCTAATCTATCCTATATGATGCTCTGTGATACAATTAGTTTATAAATATACCCTCGAGTTACAGATTTTTGGATTTAAAAGAGAAACCACATAAAGAAAAAATATATTTTCTTGTGAGATTTTTTATTTAACTAATCTGTCAATATCATTGTTTATATTCCTTGGTGTTTGATTTATTTTATTTATTTCATTTATTTACTTTTATTTCTTTATCAACCTGTTGTCTATCCGACCCAGTCGGTCACTATAAAAAAACCACTCAGTTGGTTAGTGGGTCTTTACTAGTTGGTTTCTCACCTGAGCATTCCTTACATTCTATTGCTAAGATTTCTCCTCTACGACGTCACACCTATGGTTTCCCACCTGAGCATTCCTTACATTCTATTTCTAAGGTTTCTCCCCTACGATGTCACACCTACGGTTTCTCACCTGAGCATTCCTTACATTCTATTTCTAAGGTTTCTCCCCTACGATGTCACACCTATGGTTTCTCACCTGAGCATTCCTTACATTCTGTTTCTAAGGTTTCTCCCCTACGATGTCACACCTATGGTTTCTCACCTGAGCATTCCTTA
>JAGDQP010000786.1:0-45913 GCA_022664845.1 Lepisma saccharinum
TTCACATTTTTGGAGAAATTGAATCTCCTCGCCTTACCCCTTTTCCAACTTGAAATTTTTCACTTTCTTGATGTAGTTTAATGACAGATTTAGCAGTAGAGTAGATGTTTCGCAGTAACGTGATGTATGCACTTTCGATACCTTGATGTTCAAGTGATTTACATACTGCTGCCAAGGAGACCGAATCGAAAGCCTTTTCAAAATCTATCAATTCCAAACATAGTGGAAGTTCATATCCATTAGTCTTTCCATAACTTCATTCAATGCTTGTATGTGGTCCATTGGGGATCCGGAAGTTTCGGTGCAGGAACGTTGGGTGCAGGAAGTTTCGGTCCAAAGATTGAAATACGTTTTCATTATAGATAGGCTGTTAAACTATGAACTTGACCTTATTGTTGGTCGGTTAATACTCTTATTGATATACTAATTAATGAAATTATTCTAAATTAAACAAACAATTTCTTTAGACTAGCAAAATTAGTTTCGACATTTTAAATTACTGTACTGGTGATACTACAAATACAATCACTATGGTTCTCTGTGGTGATACTTTCGAAATGTGCCTAAAATTATCAGCACATAGTGCTTAGAAAGCAAACAGTCTATATGAACTGCAGAATCCTTAAGAAAACACTGAATTTGTAAAAACTCACATATAAGTCAATATGCTTAAGGGGTCATTCAAGTGTAACGTAAGCATTCAAGGGGAAGGGGTTCAAGCATGACTTATTTTATCTGACAATGAGAGAAGGGGATCAGAGTGTTTTCAGACTATATGCAGTAGAACCTCTGTTATCCGAAATAAATGGAATAAGTAAGTCATTTTGATTAATTAAAATTTCGGTAAAAAATGTTTATTTTTTCAAAGTTTAAAGTGAAAAAATTGAAGGCAATGATAAAAAAAAATACACTTTTAGATTACAGACTTTTAATAAAGCTTTAAATGCTTCTACAGTTGGACAACTCCTTATACAACTAAGTTTACTCTATTTTGAAAAATCTTTTTCTGTTGTTATTTTATATAATTATATATTTTTTTCTTTTTTTTTTTTTTTTTGCTGTTTCGGTTAAACGCTATTTCAGTTAAAAGTATTTCGGTTAACAGATATGAAAAAGAAATTACACGTTTTACATAAGCACTAGAGGAATGGTCGGGTATCTGCTTATTTTACTAACACGGGGGAGGAAGTTTCAAGTGATTGAAAGTTTACTTATGCAAGAGTTTCCGCTGAAGTTCCAGTAACATTGTCGACTTTGATTCTGATTCAAAATTTTACTTGATTTTCCATGACTGCATAAACAATTTTAATGGGGTTACTCCTCGGGTAAAGTTTAATTTAGTTTTCCCCCAAAATGTGTAATATACAGCAGGCATGTACATTTTTTTCTACATGTGTGGGAGTGTTGAAACGCAATATGTAACAAAGATTCAAATGATGGAAGTGTCAAATCTACCTGAGAGTGAAAAAACTAAAAGCACCTGGGACTATTTGGCACTTTCGGTATTCAGGCATAGCACATGCTGTGAGTGTTTAAGGCGCACTCGCAGGTAATAAGCTTCGCATATAATAAGAAACATGAGCCAACCTGAATTTTCTAACCCGTGTTTGCTTTTGTGCATTGAGTCTGATTTTTGTAGCAAAATAAGTCATCCAAAACACGAAGTGACGCCATTAGGATTCCCGAACATGCCACCGTGTTTCCGTATGCTGAGCAACTCGAGTATGTATTTAACGAAATAATAATGACATTCGTTTTCGTAACACTTTTTGGATTGCTAGCTGTCCCTGTGATTTTCTAGAATCTTCTGTATCGACTTTTTGTACTCTAAGGAATCAGTGGTAGAAAAAGTACATACGGCTCAATAGCTGGCGGAAGCTGGGGAATCGAAACTAAAATTTAGCCTGCTCCTTCACCGAGACCACTATTAACTAAGTGAAAGGTAAAGTTAATAGATGATAATATTTTACACACCTGGTGGTTTTTTAAGTTATATTATCTAAGTCTTGCGTTCATGTCCTATAATGAATAACACAAACTGGTAATGCTATTACTAAATTTTACTAAGAAATTATGATTTTCCTAGAATAAATAACACATGTTTGTTTAATATGTTTTGCGTTACTGGGTCTAGGTGTTGTTTCTGAAAGTGAATTTTTAATTTGGTAGGTGCTGATAATCTTCACATTTTGAAAGATGTCCATGTTAATAAAAAATATTACCATTTTAATCTGAGGTGGTGACGTGTAGGCCTATGTAAAATTTATTAAATACAAAGACGGTTGGTAATCACTTTAGTTTTGCTCTTTAAATACTAATCCAAGTTGCTATAATGATTACTTGCTGATCTTTGCTTGAATAGCAACGTTAGTCGGAAAATGAATGGAGTATCTAGTAGCAGAAGCAAGTGTCAAAATTTCCTGTCTCAAGAATTGCGGGTGATGCATTCACCAGATAAGAGAAAGAGACAAAATTTCCGGTATCAACATTTCATAAATCCAAAAGACTTCAACGACACCTTTTTATTTCTTATTTAAGTAAGGGCAGGTCAGTAATTCTGAATCCATTCGGAAATCTACCACTAAAGCTTTAACAACAATATCATTATAGCGACGAAACATGTATCGTTCTTACTCTTCTACTAGTATTTCCTTTTTAGCGATTTGGAGTATTTTGTTTGGAAAGTCATAATTCTGCCTAAAACTTTCAATTTTGGAAGGGGATCAGGACCCCCTAATCCAACCCCTAAATACATCCCTGATTGTAATAATATAGCAAGAAAATATTTCATTCATTTTAATTTCGCTCTTTTAGTAATTTATCAATGTTATAGGAAACAATATTCATCAATAAGTTTCTGCACCGAAACTTGCTGCACCGAAACATTTTAGACCCAGTTCATGGTGCTAAATCCACGACGAAATCCAGATTGTTCCCTTCTCTGGTAAAAATCCAAGTCTCGTTCAATAGGGTTCAAAATAACTTTGGTGAACATTTTATATAGAACTGACAGTAAAGTAATTCGTCTATAGTTTTCGACGCGTTATTTTGTCCCCTTTCTTGCATAATAAAATTATAATAACATTATTCCAACTTGACGGCATTTCTCTCTTCCTCAGGCACATCGAGAATAATTTAGCAAGTTCATCTTTCAGCTTTTCACCTCCCATTTATAGATCTCTCCTTTGAGTCCATCTTCTCCAGGCGATTTCACGTTCTTCATCCCTCGAAGTACTTTATCCACTTCTTCTTTCGCTACGTTTGGGACTTCTACATCATTTACTCCTTAATATATATATATATATATATATATATATATATATGTGTGTGTGTGTATGTATGTATGTATGTATGTTTTACTCAACTGCTACATCTGTCATTAGTAGCAAAATACATAATTCCAAAATTTAAATTGGGATGAAGTTGGAATAAAGATTAATGGCGAATATCTTCATCACCTACGATTCACTCATGATATACCTGTTTGCTTCAAGAGCAGAAGAACTACAAACCAGAAGGGAAGAACTGTGTAATTAGAGTTCGAAAATAGGTCTTAAAATGAATTTTAGTAAAACAAAAGTAATGTATAATTAACATGCTGCAAAGAAGGAAATAAAAATTAACGGAGATACAATAGGCATAGTTGATGAGTATGTTTACCTAGGCCAGCTCAAAACTTCGAATGCCAAGTTGATGGAAGAAATAAACAGAATATGTAAAATGGTGTGGAGTTCGTTTGGAAGATTACATTTTATTTTCAAAAGCAAACTACCAATGTGTCAAGCGTAAAGTTTATAATCAAGTTTATAATCACAGCCAGTAATGATGTATGGCTGTGAAACTTGGATGTTAAATTCAGAAACTACTTAAAGATTAAGATTCACACAAAGAGCATTGGAGAGATGCATGCTAGGAATAACTAGGAGGTATAGGAAGACAAATGAATGGATTCGCGCACAAACAAAGGTATAAGATATAATAAACAAGACTGCGAAGAAGATGAAGTGGAGATTGGCATTTCACATAGTTTTTGTATTGTATGTCAACGGCTCGCTCAGCTCGGCTCAAGGCTCGATCGGCTCGAGCCGTCCTGAGCCTGGGCTCGCACTGAGCTGAGCCGTACCGAGCCCCGGCTCACAGCGAGCTGAGCCGAACCGAGCCGCGGCTCACAGCGAGCCGAACCGAGCGTCGGCTTACCGTGAGCCGAGCCGAACCGAGCCACGGCTCACAGGGAGCCGAGCCGAGCCGAACCGAACTGGGACTCACAGCGAGCCTAGCCGAACCGAGCCGTGGCTCGCTCTGAGCCGAGCCGAACCGAGCCGTGGCTCACACCGAGCCGAGCCGATTGACATCCCTAGTTCCAAGCAGAGACCCGGTCCAAAACTTGAACTGAATGACCCGATTGACCCGGTGACAACTTTCAGATCATGTGCTTTGATAGAGATTTTATGTTCCAGTTTTATCAGTCTGTCCACTGCTTTCAACTCGAGAACTGCTTTGACTACGAAGATAGTTGAGGTGTCGTGGGAAAGGTCTTGGAATGATGAGTTCAAAACCGCCCGAACTTTCTTCATTGGTGCAGTGAACCAGTGCTGCCAACACAATTTGAAAAAATTCAACTTTTAAAACTAATTCTATTTAGTTAGAGCTAGCTGCACGAAAATTGGCATAAACATTATTCTACCCAATTGAAAAATACTGTGGCTTTCCCCGTCTTCAAGCACCGCAGTTATCAGCGTTGCCAACCAGTGTCCAAAAAATATATCTCATGAACTAAAACTTGTAGAGATGTGGTCGAAGTGACGTTGGAGAGATCTTGATAAAACTATCTCAGAGACACAGGAACAGTCCTGAGCAGACGTCGAAGTTGTCAGTATTTCCAACCAGTTTAAAAATTTAGTATTAACATGTTCAATTTGCCTCCATAACGTTAGTGAGATCCACACCAAAATTGGCTTAAAGATTATTCGACACACTAGATAAATACTGTGGATATTCTCGCCCTTAAGCATTCCATTTGCAAATGTTGCCAACCTATGTTATAAAAATTAATATTTATATACCTAATGTTATCTAGGGCTAGACTACTTGCGATCATTAGTAGAACACTATTGAAGTCGAACTTGTATACTGAAGAATATATAGATTGTAGAAAGACAAAATGTTACAAGAAAACACGAACGTGTGAAAAATTACTCAATGACCACAAAGCTTAGAGATGTGAAGAGGTGTCAAGGATGCGCTGCCGTTAATTGTGACTCAAAACAGGGTTGTAGTTGAGGGTATACGGAGTTATACGCCGTGTACCCTCTGATTAATTTTTACACATTAGCGTATACCTTCCGCTAATGAAAACATGATATCACAAGTTAATGGTAACGTGGTTTCCGCTTAAGGATTCATAAACCTAGCGTATACCCTGTGACAGTTTTGGGACTGCAGCAGTGGATTCAAATATCTTAGCAGTTTGTAGTACGGACGTAGTGGCTACAAAGCTCCATTATCATGCGTCTTATTATAAAAACTATACAAGGGTTAAGGCTAAAGGGGAATATCATGCATCTAGCATCGAAATCAATAATTACTTAAAGGAAGGCAAGAGAAGCAACATATGAAGAAAGTATGAGAACTGAAGAACTGTTTCAATTCATTAGAGCTGTGATCAATCCTAACAAAGAGGCAACTTCCACTGAAAGCTTGAAACTCTCATGGCATGCAGGAAAATGCAGGGAACGGACGGATTAAACAAGAAGCACATTAAAAGAAAATTGAAATCCGAATGCGGTGACAGCCACCAAATATTGACAGAAAACTAAGGAAAATTATTTGCTGTACCCGATAGTGCCATGCACAGAACATTGTAAGAGAAAACCAGAATTTGAAAAGATCATTATCTGTTTTAGACACTGAAGCAACAAATATATGGACTTATTATTTATCACTCTCCACTGCATAAAAAACATTATTAAAACAAATTTTGTATCAATGCAATGGTTCTAACATCTTTAACAAATTGGCATGGCTGTCACAAAGTTGTTTGGGCCCAACATTTTAAAACTTCTGAAAAAGAAAATCAAGGAACATTGACTACCACAAATATTAACGAATCGTTCCTATGTTTCCGGTGTACGAGTTATACCTCAACCATTCATGTCAAGTAGGAAGTCAGGCCTAAATGCTTTACCCAACTGAAGGTTTTACAGAACAATATAATTCAGGTTGCGTAAGATAAGATAAGATTAATTTTATGGGCAGTAATAGCACATGTAAGAGAAGAGGTGAGCCTCGCACAAATAATACAGGATTTACTGTCAGTACTACAAGCCTTTTTACTGTATCACTGAATTACATTTGTTATTCTCTGTCTCTCAGTCAAACCACCTTTTCTTATCAGGAGACGATCTCAACTTTCTCCCATTACGAACCGCGTGCCTCACGTCAATGTGCGCGACGTTGCCGTACTTCAAGAGCTCCTCTCTCTACCGCTAGTAAAAACCTAACTACGCTGTTTCAAAATAAGAAGGAAAGGTCTGTAAAAGAGAGCGAAGCGGAAAAGGTAGAAGTCCATTCCTGTCATTTAAACTTTGGCAAGAACATTTTCCATTCTTCATCAGCTGTACAATGGGTCGGAAATGATGATTTATGACTGAAGTGGTTTGTCCTTTAGATCAAGAATTTCAAGAAAAATGGTCCCGACAAAGACTACTTGCCCACCGTTAATGCCCATGCATAGTGTGCGAATTTGCGGGTAATTCCCGGGAGTCCACCTGGAAAATATGATATAATTCCCACACTGACGATGTATTTCTGGTCCCTGCCAGGGATAACATACATCCCACCTCCTTGAAAGTGTTCTGATCAACATTAGGTAGAAAATCGGAACATGTTTTATCTGGTAGACGTTGAAACTATTTTCATAGGAGTAACAAGGGAATATGAACTTTTACTTCCATTGTCATTGAAATTAGTAAAACTTGGTAAATTTTATTTTATGTGGGACAGTCCAGTAACGGTTGGCTTCGGCCCGTCACGATTATCCATCACGTTCTAGATAAAAGACACCCATGCCTCTGCCGGGACGCGAATCCGGAACCTTCGAGTCGTTGGTCTAACGCCTTAGACTGCACGGCTACCCGGTCGGCCAATTAAAATTAGTTTGAAGGTGTACAGAATCATTGAACTATTAAAGCTGAAAAAGAAAAAGAAAGGGCGGACAAATACACTCCGTGACATGGCATGTCATAGATAAACATTAATCCAATGAGTAATCATATAGTTCCCACTTTCCATATATACCATATATAGCCGGAAAACCGAGACAGACCCGGTAAACCAGGATTGAAGCCCCATAAGGCTTCTGCCTCTAACTGGGAGAAGTCAGCAGACAGCATGGTGAGTCAAATGTCTGCACCCCTCATCTCTTTGCACATGATGATACAAGTAAGGGAACAGCCTCATAGGACCTCATTGCCAAGAGCACAGAATGCAGCTGACAACAGCAGCGGTCAGTTCTGCAGGAAGTCAGACAGTCAAAATGCCCAGATTTTGGCTGTAGACTTCCAGGACACCAACACTGCAACTCGAACGGACCTATACGTGGCGACTCTCAACTGTAAGTCACTTTAGGAGAGGATGGATTAGAAGAATTGGAAAATGAACTCAAGAGCATTAAGTAGGATGTCATAGGACTATCAGAAGGGTGGAGGAAGAATGATGAGCAGTTGAGAGTACCATCAAAGCACACATTCTACTTCAAAGAAGCAGAAAGTGGAGACGGAGTTGGCGGTGGCTTTATAATTAATAAAGACCTGAAGCACTTATCACAGAAATAGAAGGAATTTCAGATAGAATCGCACGAGTAATAATAAAAATAAACAAGATATACCGTATAGAATTTATACAAGTATATTCTCCAACAACGTCACATCTGGAGGGGGAAGTCATATATGATGAGATACAGTAGATTTTGGATAGTAGCAAATCGCGTTACAAAATTGTAGTTGGAGACTTCAATGCGAAAGTAGGAACTAAGCAGAGCAATGACACGAGAGTAGTAGATTTTGGATTTGGCAAAAGAAAGTAGAGAGGAAAGAAGTTGGTGGAATTCTCAGAAGCCAACAGACTGTTCATTTCCAACACATCTTTTTCAAGAAGCCACCCCAGAGGAAGTGAACATGGAAAGGTTCAAATGGGACTAAAATCAAATAGACTACATTTTATCGAATAACAAGAAAATTCTTCAAGACGTGTCAGTTCTGAACAGTTTCAAAATCTCGAGTGATCATAGGAGGGTTAGATATAAGCTGAAACTAAATACTAGACTTGAGATAAAGAAGCTTATCAGAGTAAAACCGCCAGTTTCAGATCTGGAAAATCTAGGGAAACAGACAGACATTCGAGATAGAACTAAGCAACAGATTCAGCGCCTTGGAAGAGTTAGAGAATGAAGACATCAACAGCAGAAATAATATACTGACTGAGATAGTAAGAGAGACACCCAAGGAAATAGCAGACATCAAAAAAGAAAAAAAGATAGAAAAATCTCAGAAGAACCTAAACCCTTGATGAAGAAAAAGACTGAAATGAAGGAAGAGGAAAATTGCATAAAGAGGATTAACTACATATAGCTATATAAAACCATAACGAAGTAAATAAGAGAGGATGTACGAAGATAGTACGAGCATCTTGTTAGAAATAAATCGAGGGAAACAAGAGCCTGAAGAAAGCCAAACAGCAGCTCGTGATAGGGAAAAAGCCAATAATTGCAGTTAAGAGACCAGACCAATAAGGAAGAAATTATAAAATTGTTTGAAAATTTCTACAGAGAACTGTACTACTCCGAAGAAGAACTAGGAAATGAAGATTCAGATGAAAATCATGTAGAAGTCTCAGACGTAATAAAAGAAGAAGTGGAGAATGTACTCAGAGGGTGAAGAACGGAAAATCGCCTGGAGAAGATGGACTCACAGCAGAGAAGTTTAAATGGGGAGATGAAAAGATGACAGAGGATCTTGTCAAATTATTCTCAATGTGCCTGAGAAAGAGAGAAATACCGCTAAGTTGGAATAATGCTATCATCATTTTGTTGCACAAGAAAGGGGACAAAAAACGCGTCGAGAACTACAGACCAATTAGTTTACTGTCAGTTCTGTGTAAAATGTCTAAAGTTATTTTGAATCGTATTGATCGAGACTTAGATTTGTACCAGGGAAGAAAACAAGCCGGATTTCGTCGTGGATTGATCACAATGGACCACATATAAACATTGAATGTAGTTACGGAAATACTAATGAATATGAACTTGCACTGTGTCCGGGATTCATACATTTTAAAAAATCTTTCCATTCGGTATCCTTGTCAGCAGTACTTAAATCACTTGAACATCAAGGCATCGAAGTGCATATATCAAGTTACTGCAAAACTATTAATCGACTGCTACATCTGTCATTAGACTACATCAAGAAAGTTTAAAATTTGAAGTTGGAAAAGGCGTAAGGCAAGGAGATTTAATTTCTTTAAAGCTATTTTCAGCTGCCCTGGAGAAAGTGTTCCAAAATCTGAACTGGGATGAAGTTGGATAAGGATCAGTGGCGAATATCTTCATCACCTACGTTTCGCTGTAGATATAGTCTTGTTTGCTTCAAATAGAAAAGAACTACAAATCAGAATGGAAGAGCTGTGTAATGAGAGTTCAAAAATAGGCTTTAAAATGAATTTAAGTAAAACAAAAGTAATGTACAATCAACATGCTGAAAAGAAGGAAATAAAAATTAGCGGAGAGACAATAGGCATAGTTGATGGGTACCAGGTATACGCATAAGTAGTTTCCGGTTTACCTAAGAGATGGCGCCAGCGAAAAGTACGCAGCGTATTCATTTGACACATGCGTCATTTTGTTCGTCCGACATTAAACTACAAACACACACAAGTTGAGTCCGCCAAACACTAGCGTCTTTGTTTTATCGTTCAGTGATCATGTCGAAGTTTGTGCCTGAAAAAGAACACTTGTGGCACGCATTGCTTTTCTTATTTAATCAAAAGAAAAATGCTGTTGAAAGTCATCGTGTGCTGGTAGAAACATATGGTGAACACGCTCCATCGATTAGAACATGTGAGACTTGGTTTCGACAATTTAAAAGTGGTGATTTCAATGTGAAAGAGTGCGAGCTCTGGTAGACCACAAAAGTGCGAAAACGAGCAATTGCAGGTGTTATTGGATGATGACCCAACTCAAACTCAACAGCAATTGGCAAAAGCATTAAATGTGTCACAAGAAACAATCAGCAGACGTTTACGAGCAATGGAGAAGATCAATAATCTGGGTAAATGGGTCCCACACGATTTGAATGAACGTCAAATGGAAAATCACAAAGTCACTTGTGAAATGCTGCTTCAACGCCACGAAATAAATCCTTTTTGTATCGAATTGTGACGGGTGACGAAAAATGGATTTATTTTGAAAACCCGAAGCGGACAAAATCGTGGCTTTCACCTGGCGAAGCCGGTCCTTCAACACCAAGGCCAAATCGCTTTGTGTCTGGTGGGACCAGAGCGGAATTGTGTATTATGAACTCTTGAAGCTCGGCGATACCGTTAATGCACAACGCTATTGCCAACAAATGATTAATTGAATCTTACGTTTGTAGAAGGAAACAAATCCAAAAAGCTGTTTTGTGGAAAATTAAAAAAAAACTGTATAATATGTTTATTATTTATTGAATGGAAACAATATTGCTACTTAATATTGAAAACTGTCTTCTGATACTTTCGTACTGCTCAGACAGTTTACAAGTATTCTATTTCTTCCTTTAGAGTTAAAAAAAGTTTGTGGATTTGTTTCCTTCTTCAAACTTATTGGAAAACGTCTGCACATTTTGAAGTGCTGAGACGTAAGAATGGAAAAATCGACAAGAAAATTAAGAAAAACGCAATAGAAACCTTCAAATGAATGTTATTGACAAGAAATGTATGTACAATGAACTCGAAAGTTACAAGTAGGGGGCCTATGTAATAAATTCAATTTTTCTCGTCTACCCACTGACAGAAATTTCGCCCTACAAATGTGCAAAACTGTTTTTATTCCGTAACAGTGATAGCAATAGTTGCTATATGTAAACATCCGTTAACAATAGCAGTTAAAAATATCAGTGTGTGAAAACGTATCTAAATGCGAGTTAGTTATTCCCGTCTGTGACAAAGAAGTTTAAAACAATATTTTAGATTAACCTACTTACTTGTATCCTGTTACGTGTGCAGTAGAAATATGGACGAAGGTAGTTTAGTTCCTACCATAAATGTTGTAAAACTATTCTATGTAATTATCGGAGTTTGGATTTACTAGTGATGGTACCTTCATATACCGGAGAAGATATCGTGTTGAACCCTCTCGTTCCCAAGCTCGATTGCCTACAAGATGTGAACACTGTCAGGCTTACAACGACCATCCCACCTCAAACTGCCCCAGCACACCTAAATATGGCTACTTTACTGGCTCCCACACCACCAAAGACTGCTCAAACCTTCACCAACCACCCAAATGCAATACGTGTGGCCAACAGTACCCAACCTACAGCTACAGATGCAAAAACCGACCAGAACCTACCCCCGACAATCCTGGACAAGTCTTACCCCTCAGAACCCAAACCATACAACCCACCCATAGTATCTCCATCACAACCCATTACCATTGACCAGTTTCTTTCATTCATCACAATTACCCTCCAAAATCTCTATCCGTTCCAAAGAACCAATGTCCTCAGTCAACTCCAATTTGCAGCACGTGCCGTTCTAAACATCAACCTTCAACCAACCTACTCAGGTCCCTACATTTACGTCCATACCAACCCACTTGAAACCGCAGTGTGACAACACAGGTCCATGTTGTAATATCACCTTCACAGTACTTCATCTCATCTTTCACTCCCATAATTGCACTGTTTCCATCAGTGTTCAACTAGGGCTCACCAGTCTCTCATCGCGTCCAGAGTCACCCCTGGGTAAGAATATACACCATCAGCTGTTCGTCTTACTGTTTGTGACGTGGAATTGCACCTCACCCCCACTACTCATTCATAATCATTGATCCTTAAACCTGAAATATGATTATGAGCATAATGCTTATAATACCCGTGATATAGAATTTGATTTGAATAAAATAAAAGTTAAATAAATAACCTCCCTTAGACCACCCCTAATAATAAACATCCTTCTCACATGTACATCCCTTCCCTATAGAGAGGGCGTAACCCTCTAGTGGGTGTTAGTCAATCCGGTGGCTAACAATAGAGGCCTTAGGTCTCTCGTGAAAAAAAAAAAGATTTACTGGTGGAGAAGAAACAGTATATCAAAACACAATTAAATCAGGAAAGTATAAAGCATTGGGTAGGGGGAAGCGTAGTTGTTTCATGCTGAATTAGTATAACTTGCAACTAGCGACAGGAAGGCAAGATTTTTGTTCAGCTCTTCTCGCAGGGCTGGGCAGCCAAGTGAAACACTTCCCGTAGGAATAGCCCACTCTCGCTTATCCTGAACGATAAGTAACAGCGAGAAGGGCACAACCCGGCAGCTGCAGTTTGGTCTTGTGGTCAAGAAGTTGGAAAGCTGATCTAAAGGTCCGGGGTTCAAACCCTGGCGTTGACTCCTTACTTTTTTTTTTTTAAAGAAAATTAAAGTTTTTTTAAATTTTTTATATAAATACACAAAAGGAAATTTAATAAATGTTGTGATTTACAATTTTAAAAGATGCCACTAAAAACTAGGATGTATATAAACCCACCAGGGCTATGCAAGGGGGGAGGGTCAGAGTGTGTCCGAAGGGAGCTGGATGGCGTCAGGCGCGGGGGTGGCACAGCCCCCTGTTAGCGGTGGGCATACGCAAAAGTACTGTTTATTCAAAAGTTCTGTGGTGTACCGGAAGTGTTTCCAAGTGTGATCCGGAAGTTGGCAAAATGGCTGCCCAGCCCTGCGTGTCAAGCTGAAAAAATATCTTGCGACAGGAAGAGCTGAGCTATCTTCGCGCATGCGCATTACTCCTTAACAGTAAATAGTACTTCCAAACAACTACATCCAGCTGGCAATTTAGCGTATTGATAGCATGTTCGAAAGCTAATGGAAGTAACCTTGGATCGAAATCTGGTGTAGTTTTTTCTTAACGAAAATAACGTTTCTCTTTTTTTATATGTATAAACAAATTGGGAAATTTAATAAGATTAGTGAACAATCGCATGTGGAGGTTAGATAATTCAGATACGGTATTTTTTTTATTGCACGCACCATTAACTCATGTTTTCACAATGCACTCTTCCTGTCTCTAGTCAGAAGTGCCCTGTAGTAGTGTCTCAAATACAATTAACTCCTATTAAACTGGGATCATTCTCGCACAGGCGCATTACTCCTTCATCGTAAATGAGACTGACAAGCAGACAGTTTCCAATTATCAATTTAATGGATTGGTAGTACGTCGGAAAGCTAATACGGAGAACCCAAGATCGAATCATAATGTGAATTTCTTTGTCTTTTTTAAAGAAAAAAAAACGTTTCTCTTTTCATATATATATAAACGCATTGATCTCCTGCGTAGCCTAGTCGGTAGCTCGCTTGACTTCAGTGCGAGCTGTCCCGGGTTCGATTCCCGGTGTTGACCCAGCATCGTGAGGACAATTGGGTTGCTCCTGTGCATAAAATACAGTGGCGATCACAGTGAGAGCTTCGGCTCTCCTCTCCTCTCACAATTTCGGTTAGTTTGTGGTAATACAAGATTATCTATGATTTTTTTCTTGTTTAATTTATTTATGTTATAGTTGAATTTACTATCCTTGTTGGATATTTCGTGATTTAATTTGTCTTCTTCGTCATTCACGTCAAAGTGGACGACGTTGTGGGCACTAGAAGTCGCGTGCTCGTCCACGGACCAGTTACATATATGATTACATATATTTCCCTTTGCCAAAGTTACGTCAATATTAGACCCCGCTCCAGCCCTGCCCATATACGTAATTGGTTGACCTTCTCTGTTTATAACAGTAAGATTGTGCTGTTCAATCAACTTCTCGAACTTCTCACCATTTTTGTCCGCGTTTGTGCAGTGCCAGAGCGGAGACTTAGCATTAAAATCCCCCAAAATTATGGTATTATTCATTTTCATTCCATTCATTATATTATCTATTTTCTGTACAAAAACCTCTCTCGGGAGGGAAAACTGACAATAAATATTCACTATGGTTACTTTATAATTTCCCCTGGAAACATCCACACACAGGGTCCATTTATCTGCGTATCTTATGTGTGTTAAAGCATCTATGCTCCTGTTGAATATTACAACTGCTACCATGGGAGTTGGATCATTAGGCAGTATCGCTACGACGCTAACTGGCATATTAACTAATTTCCATTTAAATGTGTATGGTTCTTGGAGGCATGCTACGTCCACACTTTCCTTCTCACAATAGTGTCTAATTTCTGCTGTTGCGAGTTTTGATCTATCCAGATTAACTTGTACTATCTTGAACATAACTATGGCTGTCGTGTGTGGACGCAGCATGCTGGGAACTTCTCTAGTGGATTAAATGCAATCCTTCCATACGCCATAACGAACTGCCTATACACGTTATTCAGTTGGAAAGATTCCTCCCTCCTCTCAAAAACTTTGTGAATAAACGCTAACAGGTCCTGTGAGTCAGTGGTGATGCCATTGGACCTCAGATTAATTTTGTCCACCTCTTCGATCACCGGGAACGTTATGGTTTTTCCATTGAGATGGTAACTTCTTATTATCACTCTTAAGGCAGCCGTCAGAGTTTGTGGCTCCTCAAGCCTGGTTATAATATAGTTTAAATTAAGGTTTTCATAGAATATTGTCAGGTCAAAGTCAACTTTTCTTCTTCTGCCAGCTGGTCATCTAGTCTGTTTTCTTTATCTGTTTCCTGAGTGCCTGGATATATTGTTTGTTCTATCACCTCTTCTTCCTGTTCAGTAGTTGGTTGCTTTCCTTTTTAGGTAGATTTCGAAGAAAATATACCTATTGAGATCGGTACGATATGAAAGTGTATACATATATATATATTAACACGCTAGCGGCCATAATTTTGAAGATATTTGAACCAAATTTTTATATGTTGTTTTTAGGCTTAATAGCTCGGTTAAGTTCGTTAATGAGCAAAATCGGTCGCCATCTTGAATCCAAAATGGCCGCCGAACCCATTGTATAGAATACACAGCCTAAACCGCTGGGGCTATTGAAATCAAATTTGGCATAAAGGTACAACATCACTTTTTGATTATGAAAATGTTACCTAATGAGTTCAAAGACGCCATCTTGGATCCAAAATGGCGGACCTAAAAATCCATTTTCCACACCGTTTGAGCTAGAGATACGAAATTTGGCATAAAGGTGCATTATGACGAGTAGCTTAGGGAAATATCACAACATTTGGGAAAAGTCGCCATCATGGATCCACAATGACCGCCCAAAATCCCATTTTGCACACCGTTTGAGCTGGATAAATGAAATTTTACTTGAAGTTGTACTATCACAAGTAGGTCACGACAAAATAAGAAAACTTTCAAAAAGTCGTCAACTTGGATCCAAAATGGCCGCCCCAAAAACCCAATTTCCAAATCATTGAAGGTCATGAAGGTGTATGACCAAGAGTAGGTTACAATAAATGGGGCAAATCTTCCCTTTGGGGGCGCAGCCAACCGTGGGAGGGTGAAGATGTACTCCGTGGTGGTGTAGTGCTGCAGGGAGATTTTGGTTAAGGTAAAGGAGGCGCATCCTCTCAAAAGCACTGAAATTGGGGGGCGAGCCCCGGCTCCCAGCGAAACTTTGAAATCTACCTCAGCCTGTAGGCCTACCGAAAGGGATTTTTTCTTCTTATAAAGTATTGGTATCCAGGATTTCCAGGTTCTTCTTTTCGTTTTCGTATTTGTTTGTTTGGTTTTTCTTTTCTCATTGATTACATCTGCTAATTCGTCTTTGGTTTCTTAGTTTACTTCTTTATTTTTTTTCTATTTCCAGATCCATATTTGACGATGTATCTATATTTTCCTCTTCTTGTTCTTGTTCCAGTGCTTCTAAATCTTCTAGTGTCTTTGAAATAGTTCTGAAGAAGTTTTGATCACTTATAATCATTTCTATTCCTATGTGTTGAATTTTATTTTCAAATTCTTTTATTTTCTTCAGAACTGCATACGGATCTGATTTTCATAGACCCATACCTACTGCTGGTACTGTAATCTTCTTCCTCATATTTGCCTCTAGTTCTGACAGCAACTCCAATGTTAGCTCTAAGTCCTTCAAGAAGTCGTCTCTACTTGATTCAACGTGCACAGAAGAAGATAGAAAAGGACTGAACATGATGATGATATGTTGTTTGTTTAAATCCGTGCGTTATGTTTTATCCCATCTTGGATAAAATTCAATTCGCCAAACTCCCCATTCAATTGATATGTCAACTATTTCTGAAATGTTGAATCAATCAGAGCTGATATGGGAATCACTGTACTTGGTGAAAATTTTAGTATTTCGCTACGCAAGAGCATTTGAGATGATGTACGACAGCATAATTCCTCGAATAAACACATCTAACAACATTTACAATGTAATGTACTTCTTTCAAGACTTTTCGCAACTTCGCGACTTTTGCATTGAAGCATAAATGATAGCAGAAGAATCACTATCATCAATACTAGAACGTGTATGTATGTATAATCGTGCAGTGTGAGCACAAACGTGCACGTATGAATCATTGTTAAGATAAACTTGGTTTAAATTTATCCCCTTGGAGAAGAACTACGAAGCGGACATTCAGATAGTGTACTACTTCATTGAGAATGATAAGAAATTTGACAAAGAACTATGCCAACAGGGTCTAAACGAACTCTTGCAGAATACTGCCTATGTAGAAGTTAAACAGCTTTGAGATATATTCTTGAAACATCTTCGTCATTTCAATGGATCTCTCTCTGCATTTTTGATATCGCTGAAAATGTTTTGTTAGCTCTGCTGAGTACTTCTCGAGACGAAAATTGGTTATTTACAATTTTTCTGCCATACACTCTATGATCCCATTGTGTTCTGGGTATCACAAGACGAATTATACAAGGCGTCTTCCTGTATACTATGTTTAAATGACATTACTTGCAGTGGTGAAACATCAAGAGATACACTACAACTTTATCAACAGATGCTTTTCAATTCAAGTCAGATGTTAATCTGTTTTAACGAATTCCAGTCGATTGAGCAATAGAAGTCAAAATTAATAAATATACCCAGACTATGGGGGATACAGCATGATTCAACCTAAAGCTGGGTGTTGTATAAAGATACTTTCTGAATGCTGAAAACTGAAGTGCCTTTGTGGGTTAGATAAGGGAAATGATTCGTTAACAACAAATCAGATCTGGTTCACACACACTTACATAAATCAGGAATTGAAACAGACAAAGATACTGTTATGAGAGCTATTAATTTGGTTCAAGCAATTGTTGGATCACACTACCTCATTAGTCTCTCCACTGCAAAAAAAAGGCATCTCAAGACATAGTATATAACTTTCAATACATCTCGCTACACTAACAAGTAAAGGTCACGATTCATGAATCGGGATCCGAACAGGACATGTGCCAATCGATGGAGCATAATGAACTCAATACTACACAAAAATATTAGCCGCAGAGGGCGCCCATGCCAAACTGTAGAACAAATCAAAGTTAACATGGGGGGGGGGGGACGTAAGCCATGGGTACACAGAGTCCAAAAAGATTAATGGTGAGAATCCCTAGAACTCTATAGTAGATTAATTCAAAACTATGAAATCTTACTGGGAAGAGAGAAATTCGCAGAAAAGTAACAGAGGAATCGCACAGGGTGGTCAAACCCCATGTCCGAGGCCGTATGTGGATTCCATTGGACCCTAATTATATATATATATATATATATATGCATGCAGTGTTCGGTAGTACCTAGATAAGTACCTGGGTACAAAACACGTACCTAAAGCATGTACCTAGGTACATTTCAGTTGCAGTACCTAGTACCTGTAACTGGGTACTTTCTTGCTGTACCTAGTACCTGAATCTTAGGTACTTCAGCTAATAATCAAACGAGACGTTTCTGAGTGATAGAGTTTTATAAAAAGTTTCTTATGTTAGGCAATAACATTCATATTGAAGGAATCTTGGAACTATTTGCCTCTCTTAATCTCAAAATAAACAACTGATTCATGTCTAAAATATGCTTAATTTGTCAGTATAAAACTTGGAAACCTTTTACTCCAACGCTGACGATTTCTTTGAACTTTTAAAGTATAAGCTTTTCCAAAATTTCGGGAGTAAAAAGAATGTAGCAAGAGCCTTTATCGGCAGCGAACGTGGAATGAATGCAGGTACAGTCATATTTAAAAGACAGAAATATAAGGTTAGTTTCTACTTTTGAAACAATGTTTAAATGTTTAATACACCATTGATTCATCTGCTTCGTTTAGTTTTTTATTGATTGAAGGCCAGATCTTCACACGCTGCAGCAAAACTAACTGGTTATTGGACGTTTCATGTAATGTTTCTTTCGTAATCCTTTTAGTAATAAAGTACCCTTTGTAGATCACAAGAGCTTCACGGACGTGGACTACATTTAATGTATTGGTAACTTTTATTTTTTGAGACCTTGGATCGGCACCGGGGAGGCATGCAGCTTTGAATCCTGCTGTCGGCTACACTGACCGAGCTTCTCTGAAGATTTTCTCACTTTCACTAGTCTAATGTTGATATAATGCCTTGACAAAAGATGATGACCGCTAACTTAACCCTCTCTGTACTTGGAAGAGTGCTTCCCGAAGGATGCCATCCCTCTGACACATGACAGGCTTATTCCACAGCTGGCTGTAAGGTCCATAAATAAATATAAATTAAGAACTAAAATAATTATATTTTGATGTTTCTCAACGCGTTGTTTTCACCGTTTGTCACGAATGAATTAGACTTGTTTAGTTATATTTTTAATGTAATTTTTTTCGTTTGAATTTTAATTTCCTTTTTTTCTTCTTCACAAAAGAAAGAAATGAGGAATAAATGAAAGATTTTGCCTAGGTTCTCAATGAGTTTAACTTTGCAGGTATGCCGCTACATACATTTTAAAAGAATTATTTATTTTTCAAATCATTGTATCGTAATATTTTATTACCTAAAATCTGGCACATTTTTAAAAACTAATTTAATGTCGGGAGCTTAATTCACATAATGTGCTATTTTCTCTGTTCACTTGGGCCCTTCACGGAGTTAATCATTTTTTCCCTTTTTTTAAAAATGATGTACTAAACAACATTGGAAATACCAAGGCCAAGGTTTAGTTAGTAAAGCGTTGTTTTCGCACTCGGGAGGTCTTTGGTTCGATACTAGTGACCAACCATCCTGACTGAGGTATTTTTAGTTTTTTTGTTGCTAGTATGACCTACAAATGCCGGGATGATACAAATACCTTCAATCTAGACCCTAGTCAAGTCATTCCTGCATCCTTTTCCTTACTCTATCCCAGCGTAAGCCGACCGGCCGGGTGGCCGAGCGGTCTGCGGCGCAGGCCATCGGCTCGAAGGTCCCGGGTTCGAGTCCCGGCAGGGGCATGGATGTGGATTTTAACAGCTAAAGGCGAATCGTGACAGGCCGAAGTCCAAAGTTACTAGCCTGGCCCATATAAAAATAAAGTTTACCCAGCGTGAGCCATCGATACCTAAAACCCAAAAATGAATTTAAATCACTGAAAGTGAAAGATATGAGTTTTCAGATATCTTGCTTCAAAAGTTTATCTTAAAAAAAAAAAAAAAAAAAATCTTGAAGGGAAGAAATAAAATTTTACACTAGGAACAGGGAGTGGAAATAGTTCAGTTGCGTGGGGATGGAGTACCCTAGCGAAACAAAAGTATTTGAACAATAAAATAGAATCTAGCGGAGGCTATATTTACACCGGAATTATTTATTTCACTTTTATTTATTAATAGAAAATAGACATCTTAAATTTCAAAATAAGGAGTTCGGAATTCCACGTCTTACCTCTACAGTTCATTTGCATGTACCTCCGAAATGTTGGTGCATTACGTTACCACCCTGTATACAGCATCAAGAAACAAATGGACGCCGCTTATGTTCAGCATTGGATGCCCTTTCGAAACAATCCGTAAAATATATGTATATTAAAAGCGTGGTGAATATTTACTTATGTGGAAGAAAGTCATTTCTATTAATGATTTATCATTTTAGTAATTATATTTCTGCTTTTTCTGACGACTTCCATCGTTTTGATTCCTGTATCAATTATCAATGTACAGTATGGTGCATGAAAATGTCCGTATTTTTAACAATGCTTAGATAACACCTATTCTGCTCAATAATAATAATAATAATTCTTATTACAAATAAAGATATGGGAATAATATTCTAGTCAATCAGCATCCCCTTAGTTCTTCATAGCATTTCCAGCACTATTTAACAGCAACTGGGTCAAGTACCTGAAAAGTACCTTAGGTACATTTAACAGTACCTGTACCTGTACCTAGGTACAAAAAACAAGTACCTAACCCAACACTGTATATATTTATATAACACTGTATATATATATATATGAGCTCCTGCGTAGCCTAGTCGGTAAAGCGCTCGACTTCAGTGCGAGCGGTCCCGGGTTCGATTCCCGATGGGGGCTCAAATATTTCGGTGTTGACCCAACATCGTGAGGACAATTGGGGAGCTGCTGTGAATAAAAGACAGTGGCGATCACAGTGAGAGCTTCGGCTCTCCTCTCCCAACCCATCTGGTCAGCGTGGGAGCAGTAGACCAACTCCTCCCTTCGGGGAGAGGCCTCATCCACTAGTGGATTGAATATGGCTGTGATTTATATATATATATATATATATATATATAAAGTATATAGTATAATGACAGCTATTAGTTGAGACTCTTAAAAGTTGATACATAAATACATAATAGTCAGGAAAGAGTGAGTGTGTGGAAGCGAAAGAGAAAGAGACAAAGAGATTTGTCAGGTAATCACAAAACTATTTTCATTACAAACCTATCCTGATGCAGTTTTCCCTGGAGTCAGAATCTGCAATCATGCAGGGTCCAATTTGGAATATCAAATTTGGGTCCAATGGAGACCACACAGACACACCTGACATAGAGTTTAGCCACCCTGTTCGATTGCTCTGTTACTTTTCTGCTATTTTTCTCTTCCCAGAGTTCATAGTCTTGACTTAAGTTACTATCTAGTTCCAGGATTCTCACCATTAGTCTTTTGGGGTATTGTAATGCCCTTCGTCCATATTTTACATTTTGTATCAGGACATATTCTGACTTCTTTCTCTTGTGTATCCAGAAACTGAAATAAAAAATTGTGGGGTTCCCATTTGAAAGATCGAGCTCAGAGCGTTTGAATAGCTCACCGGATAACTCTTATACTTTCTCGGAAATTTTATCTTTTTCAATTTTTCACAAAAGCACATTCTAAACGAGATATTTAGCAATTCCAGAACTTCTCACCGATGATCTCACCACCAGTGGGGCCCATGACAAATATTCTGCATTTTTTCAAGTACATTTTCTGACGTAGTTTTTCCCATAGATACAGAATCAGCAATGACAAGTGCGGGGGGGGGGGGGGTTGAAAATTGAACATGGGCTCCATGGGGCCCATACAGGGTCCCGCACAAGGAATTTGGCTAGTACGTCGGATAGTTTTGATGATTTTCTCATTATTTTGTCTCTTGCAATTTTTCGAGAAATCTCATTCTAACCGGAATATGTAATCATTCGGGAATTTTGACAAGTATTCTCTAGAACTCCATGTTAACTTTGATTTGTTGTAGTGTTTGACAAAGACGCCCTCTTCCGCTAAGATTGTAGTGTAATAATGAGTTCACTATGTTCCATCGATAAGAACATGTCTCGTTCGGATCCCCGATTCATGAATCTTGACCTTTACTTGTGAGACATGATCACTCTCGGATAATAAGAAGTTATTTTTGGCATTTATCTAACAGAGTTATACTAACACAGTTTAAATGACCTAAATAGTAAACACAGTCAGTTCTGTATTCCAATCACGTTCCACATTTCCATCTTCTGTTGTACAATTCAATTTATGGCCCTGGATGCAAAGAATTTTGAGTTACATTATCTTTGAAACAGAAACCACACACACCACACGCTCGAGTTGAAGCATGAGAAAATTTCATGTTACGAAGAAAATATATAGAAATTCAGAGCTTTTGCTTACCGATGTTGTTTCCGAAGGTGTTTAGTTGAAATGACAACTATTTGTGGCTTTTATTCCTTGTTTTCATCACAGTAGAAGAGAAAGTACTGCTATGTTTATTTTGCGCCGAGATCTATTTATTTAGCCATTAACATCTTAGGTAATTTGTTAATTTCCTGACTTCAAAAATGCAAACTGCAATTTAGCAGATATTAAACATCGTTTAAGCTTAGAGCGTAAGAGTGAATGGATATATAACAGGGTAAAAAAGGCCACAATATATCTAAGAGGGTAAAATAGGTAGAAAATATGTAATTACATGTTAAATACTAAGACAGGTGTAAAGGAACTTCACAAATACAAAAGAAAAGTGGTGTTTATACCTCATGTTTTTTTCATTAATAAACGTTCTACTTCGTATTGTTTTAGTGTGATCATTGTCATTTCATGCTTAATGCGTGCAATTATGTGATAGTGAAATGTGGAACACATTTTGTAAGGGTGATTGTAAGGAACTACTAAACAGTCATTAAATGTAACTGCAATTCCTGCCGTCGTCACAACTAGTAATGGGATTTATACCTGGAAAATATTTCTTGATTTTTTCCCAGAGTTTTTTCCAGAGTTTTCCCTGTTTGGGAAAATATTGTTTTCTTTTCGCATATTCAACTACCTTCGCTTCTCTATTTGCAAGTTTTTTAGTTTTTTATAATTGAACCAATGTATTCAAAGTATCTGTACTTCTGGTATTTGGATAGATTGTGTTTAAGTACTGTTATTGGTTGAAGGAATTTTCGGGAGGGGAGGTATGGGTTGTTTTCGTGCTGAAGTCAAATTGATCGACTACCGTGCTAAAGTCAATTTTCAATTAATAACAGTGCTAAACCACTCAATTGTTCTTGGCTCATTGAGCTACAAAGATAGTTTTAAATTATCTGTAACTTCGAAAAGGGTCTTACTGTTTAAACGGTGTTGTCAACTTTACCAAAAATGAATCTAAAAAAAGGCGGAAAAGAGAAAAAAGAAAACAAGAGAACAACGATTGAAGAGTTATATGAGGGGGAAAAACATGATATTTCCGAAAAGAACCAAATTAATGTTTAGACCTACTAGATTGAGTAGCAATATTTCTTCTTAATTCTGCAGGCCCCAAAACCAATTTCATCGCTACCGGGGGCTACTTTTCTTCTGGCGTATAAATACCTGCATAGTATGAAACCTCAAGTCTTTGGCAACCCTGCCTTGAGACTGACGTCACTTCTAAACAAAAAAATAAATCTCAACTTTGCCGCAAGCACAGATAAATCAAATTAGTAATACTTCAATTTAATGTTTACTAGATGCTGGGTTCAATGACAATAAGTATGTAGGTGTTTTAGAACACAGTATATAGGTGTTTAAGTATAAGAAAATATATTAGTGTCACTATAAGAGAAAAAATATTTTTTGTAAAGTTTTTTTAGTAAAAACCCAAATTTTGGGAAGAAAAACTGTTTGGGAAAAAAACGAAAAAAACAAGGTACTTTTCTCCGAATTTCGCGAAGGGTAAAAACAGCACACCGATGGAAAAAAGTAGATACAAGCTGTCACCTCATTTCTTTGTATGTCCCGTATCAGCAGACACAAACGCAACAGCTGACCAATGCTGTCGAGTCGGACTGACGATAATAACAGTTTCGTGTAGATTGAAGAAGCAAGGTGAGATGTTGGGATTAAATTCTGGTCCGATAGAAAAAAGGTCTCTCATTCAAATATCGTTTCTGACAAGTGCATCCCATCCTAATAATTGACTCATAATTATCCAAATATCCCATAATTGTCGTCAAATGTATTGTTGAATTTGAATTGAATTATCTTTGTGGCCTTCAAGCATCGATAGATGTGTTGTGTACATAGTATAATATGCAGAAACACGAGATCCACGACATCTAATAAAAGTGGTGGGTCCTCCCTAGAAAATCGGTGGGTGGGCCCTGTACACCCTGAATGAAATTCCCGGTGACATGGAGATATCGTCTTGTCTCTCTTCTCCCCTTTCCTTCTCAAACTCCTTAAAAAATAACAAATTTACTCGCAAACCACTGCAAGCAAAACTGAGACGTCATCATCAAGTCATGTGAAGGTCAGAAATTATTTACAATGACGTGAAAACCACGTGACTATGGTTAAATGTTATTATCGAATAGACGTCATCCACATGACGAATTTTGTGACGTCCATTAGTAATCCCCAATTCACGTTTTAACCTTTTGCCTATTGGGAAGCGTAAGTCATACAAACCTTTGGGATGATGATCTCTACATATTTGTCATTTTCCTTCGCATGACGCCTTTTGAATATTTATAACCAACAAATGGCGAATAAATCACATGTCTGTGCTGCTCGGGACTTTGGGCTTAATCTACCAATTTGAAATTTCATCACCAACAATTAGAATTATTATAGTAGAGCTACCATAGTTTGATTTTTTGTTTGCGCACCGGTGATTGGTTTATTCTATGACGTCAGCAGAAATTCTCGTGCAAAGATTTCGTGACTTCATTATACAAAATAACAAATGAAAACTATGAAATGGGGACACAGTCTGAAACACAAGAACGTAGATTTACACAAATAAGCTGATATATGTCTTTTTGAAGCGATTTTTTTATGTTACTTTTATAATATCGTAATTGTTTTCCGTACAATATTCTATTGCAGTGTTTTTCAGCCTGTATATACTCACGGACCGGGAAACTATAGGAAACATTTTCCAAGAACAGGGAAGATGCAACAAAGTTAGAGGTTTGTGTGACGTCCAAAGGATGCTAGCGCATTTTCAGATTTTGGTTACATTTTCAGATTTGAAAATCTCAATTTTAACCTCAATTTTAGATTGTCGAGATCTGCAAGAGAGTGTTAAATATTTGAATATATTAATTGGCTGAGGACCGGTACAACAGTTTCGTGGACCGGCAGTTGAAAATCATTGTTCTATTGATTTACTTATTGAAAAGGTTTCATTGCAGTGCACAGCAGACTAAATTCGCGTCATTCTGGGGGGAGGGGAACTAATCTCTATATTGTCATTACAGATTCGATTATTTGAATAATTTAAATTGTAATAATGTTTTATTGAATTTTGTTGATATTCTTTTAAAATATAAGAATAAAGTATCTTGGAAGTCTTTGTTTAGGTGGCCTATACCCTTAAATATTGTGGCCCAGTTAAAAAGTTATCGGTAAATCGAAGAAAATATAGCTATTGAGATCGGTACGATATGAAAGTGTATATTTATATATATATTAACACGCTAGCGGCCATAATTTTGAAGATATTTGAACCAATTTTTTATATGTTGTTTCTAGGCTTAATAGCTCGGTTAAGTTCGTTAATGAGCAAAATCGGTCGCCATCTTGGATCCAAAATGGCCGCCGAACCCATTGTTGTATAGAATACACAGCTTAAACCGCTGGGGCTATTGAAATCAAATTTGGCACAAAGGTACAACATCAATTTTTGATTATGCAAATGTTACATAATGAGTTCAAAGACGCCATCTTGGATCCAAAATGGCGGACCTAAAAATCCATTTTCTACACCGTTTGAGCTAGAGATACGAAATTTGGCATAAAGGTGCATTATGACGAGTAGCTTAGGGAAATATCACAACATTTGGGAAAAGTCGCCATCTTGTATCCAAAATGACCGCATAAATTCCCATTTTGCACACCGTTTGAGCTGAATAAATTAAATTTTACTTGAAGTTTTACTATCACAAGTAGGTCACGACAAAATAAGAAAACTTTCAAAAAGTCGTCAACTTGGATCCAAAATGGCCGCCCCAAAAACCCAATTTAAAAATCATTCAAGGTAGAGAAACGAAATTTTCAATGAAGGTGTATGACCAAGAGTAGGTTACAATAAATGGGGCAAATCTTCCCTTTGGGGGCGCAGCCAACCGTGGGAGGGTGATGATGTACTCCGTGGTGGTGTAGTGCTGCAGGGAGATTTTGGTTAAGATAAAGGAGGCGCATTCTCTCAAAAGTACTGAAGTTGGGGGGCGAGCCCCGGCTCCCAGCGAAACTTCGAAATCTACCTCAGCCTGTAGGCCTACCGAAAGGGATTTTTTACTATTCGTTTGAAGCTGTTGTCACGCCACACTGTTATCACATTGATTCAAAAACCTACGTAACGACTGTCAGGAAAATTTTAGACAATTTATGTTCTATAACTTACTGATTTAACTTAAGTGATTATGTATGGTAATATTCATGTGAAGAGTTAATACTATTAGAAGCATAAACCTGATTTACTAGAGGAAATTTGATCTAGTGAGAAGTATGTGTAAGTTGTAAATTCACTTCTATAACACTGCTACGTTAATTTTTCATAATTTTAATAATTTTCTGCTACTTAGAAGAAGACAAACACTGCTCTTTATTATGTTTAAAGAAAAAAATATATTCATTTTTTTTAAACGGGGTTTTAAAATTACAAAATGTTTAAAATATTCTCTTCCAGATGCTACACAATCCAGTTATCCGTATCAAATCAAAATTCAATAACTTTTTTTCTTAAATGTAGAAACTCCTATATTAAATATAATGACAAAAATATACTTATTTTCGTAACAGTAAAATTATCATATCAAGCTAAAGTTTTATGCTTTACTTGAATTCTTTATTTGCATTTTATATCATGACAAATGTTGCTGTTGGTTTCTTTTTAAACAAATATTTTCGTAGTGTTTGATATATCAGATATGGTTCAAATTAAAAACAGGAATATAAGCCATCACATAGCTTAGTTTAACTTCAAAAACGGTAGCTTTGTGAACGCAAACGAAGAATAGAACCATTCAAAGGTGTGGAAAAGTAATTCGGTTCAGCTGAAAGTGAGAACTCTGAAATTACATAAACTTGAATATTGAAGAATTTAAGCTTATTCTATTCAAGCTTCCTTAAGTAGCCTAAAGGCTATTACTAAAATCATTAATTTAATCTTCCTTAATTATTCTACCAAACCTGACGGAGTACAGCTGATCAAGAGTCACGGGCTGACAGATGGTTTTCATTTGGGGACTGTAACATCAGTACATCGTCTCCTGTTTGTTTTCCAGGGTAAATTCATTAACAGTTTCGTTCCTTAGGTATCATCGCAACAGTCTTAACTACAAATGTTTCACCCTTACCGAAAATCGAACTTTCAGCCAGTTGCACCTAATTAGCGAAATAATTTCTAATGATGGGTCATTTTATTAGTTAATAACTTCGGTTCACCTCCGATTCAAACCAAGCTGCCAAGCCGATCCAGGTGGCCGAACGGTCCTGCGCACTAGTCCGTCGAGTCAAGTATCGTGGGTTCGAATCCCGTCTCGGTCATGGATGTGATTTTAACTGTGTTGTCCGTAAGTAGGTTAAGAAAGATAAACGAAAAATAAATGGTTCCAATTGTATAAATAAACGCAATGTACTATGAAAGTTAAATAAATGATCTCTTTTTTTTTAAAAAAAAAGAAAATGATAGAGCGTTGGCGTAGCTTTCGGGACGACCTGGGTTCGATCCCAGCGGCTGACCATCCTGACTGAGGTTTTCCAGGGTTTTTCCTCAGTCACACCACGCATGGTGCCTTCAACATACGCCCTGACTAACACCTTCCCAAATCCTTTCTCGTCCACTATCCCGGCCTGAGCCTTGGATGTCAAAAGCCCATAAAAATTCACATTAACCTCCAAATCAACAAGCTTTTAACTTTGCAAGGATCCTTCTACCAAACTTCGTACGTCATATAAGTTACCCAGCTAGAAATATTTCTTTTAATAAGTTAAATCGCTTTTCTCCTTGCATACTTTCATTGAGGCCTCTTTTATGCACGGTGTTTCTGTAGTGCGACAAAAATTTGGCTGCCGCGCAGTTTCCTTTGTACCTTTTAATGCAAGTACGACTTGTTGAACGGGTTGGTGAATATGAGAAAGACAGGAAGTGTGTTGACACAGTATTGCCAGGGCTTTTTCTTCTTTGCATTCGAGAGTAATTGTATTCGTGAGTCGAGCAAGGATAGAACATACAATATTTAATTATCACTAAAATAAAACTAAAACAAAACAGTCACCTTTGTGCATATGTGGTCAGGAAAGTGACGCTGTCAAACATATGAAGGGCATAGGGGAAATAATAGTAACGAAAATTGAGCATGGATTGAGATATTACGTTAGGAAAATTCATTCTGTCTTGCTGGCATATGGGGATTCCCATAAGAAAAGGCCAATATGCGGTCATTTGTTGTTTTTAACTTGAGGTCTTTCCAGAGTTCAGCTCACATGAGTGTCGCCATTGTATTTCTGTTAATCAGCTCTTTTCTTAAAGATAGAAATGAGGATTATCATTGTTTTCACACATGCTCTTCATATTTGGAGAATTGTACCAGATATAAAGAAATAGAGAATCGTTGATCAAAAACTGTGCAGTACTGAACGAGATAAACTCATTGACAAATTTAATATCCAATCTTCAGACTACGAGCACGTATTTAATGTATGACTCCTGATTAATTCAGACACTTTCGCCCGCACGTGAGGAGGGTGTTCATTGAAGGGGGAACTAGCTTTCAAGAAAATTATTTAGTTTTTATTAAGACGTAATCTATGGAGTAACAATGAACTACGAATTTTGTTCTTCCTGGTAATGAATCGAATTACGCTTCGTGTAAATAATTCAAAATGAAGAGTCTTTTGTAAATATCTCACTGAAACAATTTGGAATGGATAATTGCATGTCAGTTCAACACATCTTTTCTACCTCACCCTCTCAGATCTCTATGATTTTTGGTCTATTGCTAATACTCCGATTTTTGACCCACTGGTTTTTGTTCTATGAAAGTTCAAAAAGTCGAATGTGCCGTGTTTTTAGTCTACAAAATTACTTTTACTCAGCAATTGTTGGTGCTAGAGAGCTCTGAGAAGGCTCATTTTAAAGCTCTTGTAATGAGTTCTTATTTGGTATGATACTTGACAGAGTTGGAGGATATTTTGTATCCCAAAAATTATAAGATTTTATTTTCCCAACATCGAACATCTCGAAAATGAAAAAAAATGCTGTACTTTTCTACAACTACCATGAAAATTGTAAATTGGGACGATAATGGGATCGTCTAATATAAAATATTTTCTTTACATGCCTGGAGAGGAAAAGACACTAACGGTCCACATTAAGAAATTGTAGTATTTATGGCTCATGCACCTTTGGCTCAGGCTCGGATATGGTAAGGGAAAGGATGCAGTAAGAAATTGGTCAAGGCTTAATTTCAAGATACCAACCCGATAGTTTGCTGGTGTGACAGAAAAACCTAGGTCCACATTAAATTTATTTTATTATGAAAAATTATATAATATGGATGAACACATGAATCCTGTTCGGGCACGTAATATTGGAACCGGAACCCGAAGTCGAATCTTGGAAATAGAAACTGAGAACACGGATCTGCTTCTTGGAGCCGGGTACACGTTGCCTGGAACCTGGTACCCGGTTTCAGGATTCAGATCCGGGCACCCGGTTGCAAGTATCAGATCCGAACCCTTGATTTCAAATTCCAAGATACCAATCCAGGTCCCAATTCCAAGAGCGATGTACCCGGTTCCAATAATAAATAAGATTCTTAATGTGAACCTATTGTTTTCGTCAGTCGCACCAGGCAAATATCTGGCTTGTACATTGAATTAAACTCTGATCGACTTCCTACTGCATCCCTCCCCTCCCTATCGCAGTCTGAGCCATAGATGCCTAACACTAAAAGCCATAAATAATTCAATTTTTTTTATACGGGGCCAACCTTGGTAGCCGTTAGCAACTGCAGAGTTCGGGATTCCAATCAAGACTGGGGTTCTGCTGTTTGTGGATTTTAGAAACTTAACAGCTCGAGCTTAATTACTAAAATGACCCAAAATTAAAAAGTTTATGATTTTTTTTTTATCGTACTGTGTACCGTTAGTGCCTTTTCTTCCGTAGAAAATATGTTATATATTCCGACTCCATCATCGTTCCAAATTACCATTTTCGTGGTAGGTGTAGGAAAGTATAGGCAACATATAACATTTAAAAAAAATCGAAATGTCCGATTCAGAGAAAATCAAATTTTATAAATTTCGGAATACAAAGGTTTCTGCAACCCAGTAAAATATCATATCAAATGAAAGCTTAGTACAGGAGCTTTAAAATGAGCCCTCTCCAGGCTCTCTAGTACGAACCATTGCTGAGTAAGAAGTAATTTTCTAAACTAAAACACGGTACATTTGACTTCTCGAACTTTTATAGAACAAAAACCAGTGCGTCATTAATTCTTTAAATAATAATAATAATAAATAAAAAAACTCAACGGATACTAGCAATAAACCACAAATCATAGAAATCAGAGAAGATGAAGTAGAATGTTCTTAAAAAGTGTGTTGATTTCACATGGGATGACCCGTATACATGTAGAGAAGGAGTTTTCAGTAAGCAAGAATAATACATATTTCGGTTATTTTTTAAACACATGTACGGTATCCAACAAGAAGTAATTGGTCACCCTGTGAATAGGATGATTACCTTGTTCGGCCGTCATGTAACCTAAACACTTTCTGATTTGTTTGAGTGAGCGAAGAACCAGTTGTGAAGGACACGTGCGTGATGAAGACCTGCCGGATTTCGATAAATATGTAATGTGGAATGCCACCTCAGTGGGTTGCCCAGGAGGGTGGTGCTTAACAGGCTCCAAATAACTATGGCATTTATTTGTGCCAAGGAAATAGGTAGAGGGACATTGTAGAAATGCCAAACGTTCCGGGTGACCGAAAATTCTGACAATCAGAGATCGCTGAAACATGAAACTTTTAATTGTTAAAAAGCAGACATAGCGATGGTCACCATCAGCAAGAGTTTCAGGCAGTAACAGAGATATCATTTTCTATTGTAACATTGAGAACCGAGTTCTAACACCTTGGATATTTAGGCAGAACAGCATAAGCTTCTTATCACGAAGGTAAATCATGTTCGGAGGCTCAAGTGGTATCTGGACCATTGCAACTGGATACTGGAACAGTGGAAATTGATTGTGGAGTATCTAGTCGAGGTTCACGCTGTTTGGGTCCGACAGACGAGTATGGATATAGTGGCTTTCTACGAAACACCTTTTACCGGAGTACTTAGAGCACACCCGGAGATTTCGTAGTGGTGACATTATGGTATGAGGGTGATTCAAATACTACAGTGTGGGATTACTCGTGGTTGTCCATGGTAGTACAGACGCTGAGTTGTACTGTAAATTTCTGGATAATTAAATCCTTCCAACGCTGTGGCTCTTTATATGGAATGGTCCTGTTACTTCCAAGATGACAATACCAAGTACCATGTTGGTGTCACTACTATGCGATTGTATAACGAGAACTTATCAACGCTTGGATGGGCCTACCAGAGACTCATTCTCAAACTCATTGAACATATTTGCGACGAGTTGGACCGACAGGTGAGGTTTCGAGAGATGCGACCAACTTTGGTTGCCCAGCTGTTTAAGATTTCAATTTCTTTCCATCTGATGTAGATAAAAATTACAAAATGTAAGAAGGAAATTAACGAAATCTCCTGGGCGAATTTCCACAAGTCAGACCCTGGAATGTTATCTGAGTTTTTTGAGAGGTCGTTAGTTGAAAAATTCCTGCTCTCATAATTCTATAATTTCAAGGAGTGGTACGAGTAAGCTAATTAGCGTTATAGGTCTACGGCAGTGGTTATCAACGTATTACACTGGGATACATTATATGACCTCACACGAACGACTAGCGACTTGGCCTTGCGCGCGCTAAGCTTGACTTTTTCTATTTTTAAAAATTATTATGGACTGAAATATGTTGAATTACTTAAGCCAGCAAAAACACAACCTCAGACGTTTCGCGGTAGATTTAACTATTCACGTCGTATAGATAAGTGTGTCGCGGCACATCAAGTTAAGAACCCTGCAATTTTAACAAATAGTTTATCTTGTAAATCTTTTCAGTTATCATATTTCCTTGATATTTCTTTCTCGTATGTCCTGCCTCGTCAAGTTCTAAAAGCTACTTGCATTTAAATTTATTTATGACCTTCAGCTATCTAGGGCTTACGTCGGGATAGAGCAATGAAAAAGATGTGGGAGGGTATCAGCCAGAGTCAAAGTGAAGGAAGGTAGGTGGTATCTTGCCGCCATTTGCCTGATGTGACTATAAAAAACGATGAAAAAATCCCTTGACATATTTCGTTCGAGTTTTCCAATTCTGTATTATAGAGAAGTTGTGGTAAAGTGAAAGTTATTACAATTCAATAACTATTTCTGTCCAAATTTTAAATGTGTACTAGAAATAGAACGGTTGTAGTTAATAGAGCGTTGGCTTCGCACTCGAAAGGTGTCTGAGTTCGATACTAGCGGCCGCCTATTCTGACAGAGGTTCTTCCAGGGTTTGTCCTCAGCTACACCAGGCAAACGTCGGGATATTTCCTTCAACTTAGGTCCTGGCGACTCCTACCTGTAACATTTTACCCCATCTTATCTCGGTTGAGTCTTATGCCTAGACGTCAAAAATAAATTCGTACATGCACACAAATAATATAGGTGTGAATATACATTACGAATGTAAAATGTGGAAATAGTAAGTTAGGAATAGTAAGTTAAAAATATTAAAATATTGTTCTAAAAGAAACTCATATCAGATGCAAAAATGTAAACTAAAACTATTAAACCTTATTATTGAGTTTTGTGAAAATAAAAATAAAACTTTTTCTAGCTGTGTGGTTCGTGCTCTCGCCTGCAAAATTATAAAGACTTAGAAGCAGCTTGCGTTAATCGACTACTCCAGCTTACCAATGACATAAAACACACAATCAAACACTTATATTGCTCATTGAGACAGTTCACATTTTTCATTTCCGCTATATCTGTTCTTCAAGATATGTTTTTAATGTTCAAATGTACTGAAGTGTGTTGCGTAAAAGTTTATATTAACAATGGCATCAAGTATTGATGTGTATATATGTTCGTTTTCATGTTTTATGGTTTTAAACTTACGAATCACATAAATTGTTTTTCTTTTTGTTTTATCAAGAACGCGTGGCAACATTTCCGCGACAAGAACATTGTTTTCAGATCACAACGGCAGAAAATGTCGCCCGGGTACATAAAAACATCCATTAGAATGCATTATTTTAGAGAACACACGGTTTCTGGTTTCTTATCGCTCAACAGAATCACCGTGCATAAAAGGCCCTTATGAGAATTAATACCGTAATGTTCTTGCGTCCCTCTCTCGGAGTGCCATAGGTAGAGCAAGTAATACACGGGTTTTTGGTTTCAGCCCTTAACCAATTTTATTGTAAATTTGATAAATGAACAACTTGCTAATAGGTTAACAAAATTAGCGTCCCGTAGACTACTAATTACAGAATTGTTTATTGCGAACGTCTTCTCCTTGAGTGATGTTCTCCAAGGAGAGGCACGGGATGAGGTATCGTGCCAGAAGGGAAGCCATCTGTGCACGAAAGGAAGACACCAGAAGCGAAGCCCTCTGTTTGCAATAAGGTTGAGTTAGGTAAAGTACACACCAGAAGAGAAGCCCTCTGTGTGTGTGCAGGTTGGTATCAGAAGCGAAACGCTCTTTGTATGAGGATGTCCCAGAAGCGAAGCCTTCTGTGGACAGGTGAAGGAAGAGGAGTTTGACCACCAAAGGGTAAGTGATATCCAGTAGTCCGTGCTGCTAGGTTTTATAGGTGAATATAGGGGTAGTCCTCCATGCTTCTCCTCCATCGATTCCAGCTCCCTCTCTCTCTTGATATCAGCTCCATCTAGTGTTTTGGTGTAGAGTTGTCTGTCGTCTACCACTGTTTATGCCACTCATTTGTTTATTTTGATTACCTATTTACATACATAAACACTGTCTGTGCAGTTACGTAATATACGCGTATCTGTGAACACACGTGATATTTCATTACCCCGTTCCTGAGGAAAAAGTGAGAAAACTATGTTTTGTTGCACTGTTTTTACACTATTTTACACTGGTCTTAAACACTTTTCACTATCGATAATGTATTCGCACTTCGTACAAATCTCTAAATATATTTATATGTGATAAGTTTCTAATTTCACTATTTCACAGAACAGGCAGATTACGCCTTACTTGGCTTGAATATCCTCGAGTCAGTCAGAGGTATGAATTAGTGGTTGCTATGAACTGCTTTAATATTTATACGAGGCCACTAATGGTACATATTTGTGCTGTATTGTTCATTATAGTTTCCACGTGTAATAAGATTGAGCACTTAGATTCAATGTCTAAAGTGCGCTTGGTGGGTTCACTTTTATTGTTTATAACTGTGTCACATGATACCCTGTTGTCTTTGATTTGTTCACAATGAGGCGAGTTTGTTCTTTTTATTATTTCATATAGCACATAAATAAATGAAATTGTTACTATAATGGCTATTAGAACAATAACACCAGCTATGACTGTGACAGGCATTCTGGAAAAGACAATATGATTATTTTAAGTTGTTTTTTCTTATTCGGTGATAGACAGATCGGTGTTACTATGTTAAATAATATAAAATAGTAGAGATTATTATTGCCATAGTCCAAGCTAACGAAGAATGTAAATGAAGATCAGAGAACTTACTTGACAATTTAATTTGCTCATGGTTTAATAATGTGTGTAAGTCATTTATCGATTTTTGTAAATTTTGAAAATTTATCGTGAAATTCAATGAAAGATTTTCTGGTAGACTTAGATATTCGATATTCATTTCAGTTGTCCGTCTGCTCGAAAAATTTAGGTTATCGGATAGAAGTAGGTGAAATTCGTGGTATGGGGCGCATAGTACGTAGTTATTTGACGAATCTGCCGTTTTTGTAATTAGTATTAGAGTTTGTGTTCTCTTTATATATATATACACCTGTTTTCTTGGTGCTATGTGTAGACCAGCTGCCGTAAATGCAAAATGTTTGATATTTTATAGCTAGTTATTCTTGTATTTGTTTCTTCTTTTTTTTTTAAAAAATACTGATATTTGCCGGTGACTACATATATGATATATAAGTAGCATGTAGTATTGTACGATACCGATAGTTGGTATGATGCCGGTACTTTTCACCAGAATTGTCCTTTGCACTACTACCATCTAGTGAGTTAAAGCGAAAATAAACTGTTAATATTCTTGTGCTTGTATACATGTGTTAAAACTGAGGATTTTTCTCATATACATAGTGAAGAAGTTTTTGTAAGATATTATAAAGCAGTATGGCTTAATTTTGATCTTCACCAAAATATGGTTGTATCTGGTCGACTGAAATTTCTTGCACGGTTTTTCTAAAACCTTCAGAAAATCTTATGAGGTACAAGTTATTATTCAGTCTTTCTAATACCATACAAGGACTCACGTATCTGGAAGTCCAGGCTTGTGGTATTCTTTTTTTATATTGAGGGAAAATATATTGATGGTTGAGCCAACTGGAAACTTTACTTGTGAATGCGTCCTGTCAAAGAATTTATTCTGTTGCACATGGTGTTGTAACACTTTGTTAGCCGCTTCTTCCCTAATTTTAGGCAAGTCTATCCCATGGTACTTGCGTATGGTGAGTTACATTGAAAGTGAAATCAGCTGCTATTCTAGTATTATATCTACAAAGCAAGAACATTGGTGATTCTCTGGAGTTCACCTGAGGGATATTATTATATGCGAAAATAACTTTCTGTACTTTTTCTGGCCAATTATCCATATAGTCCTGAACATTAAATTTTAAGATGTTCTGTAATACTTTGATCGCTTGCTCTACTCTTCCTGTTCTATTATAATTATATGCAGGATAGTATTTTAGTTCAATGTTGTATTTCTTAGCGAGATTTTTGACAGCTATACTTGTGTTGACTGGGTGAAAGTCCAGCAGAATAGATGTCCGTGGTCCGTACTTCATAAACAAGTCATTCTAGAAATTTAACTACCGACTCTATGTTTATATTATCTGCTACCTTTACGGTCATGCGGTCATGCGCGTTCTATCCCTACATGTATATAAAGTTTTCTATTGTGATACGGGATAGGTCCAAGAGTATCATATGCCATCTGGTCGCTTATCTTTCCTATATGGTGATGTTGTAGCCCACCCTGTTTTTTGGCTGTGTTTTCAGTGACTGACACAAAGAACATCTCTTGGCCATATATCCAAGGTAGGCTTTCATTCGCGGGAAGAAATATCTTTGTAAACCGAGTCTGTACATCTTATTTACTCTGAAATGCCCTGATATTTCACTTCCGTGTATATCCTCGAATAATTTCTTTCTCAATGTCTGTGGTATGCATAAAATATATGTTTCTCCATGACAAGATTTTCGCTGTACACGATAAAGCGATTATATAGTTTGGAGGCTCTTATAGCAGTCGGCTTCACGGGTTCAACCCCGTTAAGTGCATCTATGATGTCGGAGAAGAATGGGTCATCTATTTGTTCCAGTTTCAGTTGAAAAATGACTTTGAATATAAAAAGTTTCATGTAAAGTATTAGAACGAAATGCCATATCTTGTTAAGAATTTTGTACAAGATCTGTGCCAGTCATCCTGTTGGCAACTTTTCTCATTTCTTCTTCTTTGTTTTCCATTCCTTCTTCTTCTTCTTCTCTATCTATGTCGGCCTTTTGTTCTAATCTGGATACAAAGTCGGCTGGTTGCTGTTTTCTGGTTCCGTGCCGTACTTCAAAGTTGAAAGCGCTGAGAAATAGCCGAATACGCTCAAATTTATCGCTTTTATCCTGCTGGTTTTGTAAATTCGTCACGCAACGACTGTCAGAAACTATAATGAAATGTCTTCCCGTAAGTTAGTATTTGTATTTTCTTATTACGTATAAAAGAGTTGCTAATTCTTTAGATTACGTGCTTCTTTCTTTTCTGTCTTGGAAAGTCTTCTCGAACAATAAGATACTACTTTTTCCTGCTCCGTTTTAGAGTCATATGTTGTTAATATTTCCACGACCTGGTTGTTAGAAGCATCTGCATAAACCCTAATTTCGTGCTTATCGTTAAAATGATGTAAAGCAGTGCAGGAGCATTTAAAGTATCTTTTCTCAGTTGCACAAATATATTTTTCTAAATTCTCGTTCCAAGAGAATTTGTTTCCTTTGGATAGCATAGCTTGTAGAGGTTATGCTTTCTCAGTAAATCGTATCACATTGTGACTTATGAAAGAAATTAAGCCAAGAAAAGACGTAAGTTGTCTCTTAGTTCGAGGGTATTCAAATTTTCCTAGTTTGTTAGCTATTTTCTGGGATATCACAATTTTTTGTCCGCTGACCTTAAATCCGAGAACGTATACCTCTGAGAAAAACAAATTACATTTTCGAGGTGTTGGTCTAAAATTATGTTTTCTTAGTCGTTTTAGTAGTTTCTCTAGAGACTGTAAATGTTCTTTTCCAGTATAATCGCCGAGAACCAAATCATCTTATAATGCTGTTAAGGAAGAAGAGTTTGACCACCCAAGATTAAGTGATATCCAATAGTCCGTGCTGGTGGGTATTATAGGTGAATGTAGGGGTAGTCATCCATGCTTCTCCTCCATCGATTCAAGCTTCCTTTATCTCTTGATATCAGCTGCATCTTGTGTTCTGGTGTGGAGTTGTCTGTCATCTGCCACTGTTTATTTCGCTCATTTGTTTGTTTTAATTATCTATTTACATACATAAACACTGTCAGCGCACTATATCTGTGTGGCTTTCTGCTGACATGGTTCTCCTCTACACATCACTTAAAATTAGATAATACAAAATCTTATATGTATATGATAATATTTTCCAAGATTATATGGAGCCCAAGATTATATAATATTTTGAATATTTCAATATATTCAATAGTCATATATTCAGAAACGACTATTTACTTCTTGCTACCTTAATTGGTGAAATATTTTCATATTGTTATCAAAACCATCAAAACGAGTTCTCTAAGGGTCTGCACGTATCAGGAATTTCGGCAAGAGAATTGGGAAAAATCCTGTCCCGGTCTCGACTTTCGGGAAGGTCGATCGGTACCGATTTTAGGGAATTCTCGAATGGTCGAGAATTCATGTTAGATCGGGAATGTTCAAATAGACGGGAATTGCCGATAATTTTCGGGCCCGAAAACTTTTAAGTTACGTTTATTTTCCTTCCCGCCCCGTTATCACAGGTAACGGGCTTCCTTTAAAAAAGTTAATCTAAGATGGTGCTTTTACACTGAATTTTCACAGTTGGGAACAAATAACTCCTATTTAGATATGTTTTTCTAATCTGCTATTTTAAACAGCTACTTTTAACGGGCATTTGAAAATAGCAAACTACTACTTTCACTGCTACCGAAAAGTAGCAATTTTCCCCGTCCCTAGGCTAAAGTTCAATGTCCGGGCGACTTCCAAAATCGCATTTCCCAGTATTTTTGCACAAACTCTCACCCCGCGATCAGATGCCGATAATTTCTGTATGGTTGCTATAGCATGAAACACGACGTTTCACTGCACTCACTAAAGTCGAAATTACTACATTACAACTGTTATGCGCCGTTCGACCTTTCTGACGCGATGTTACTGCAATGTCGACTAATTCCCTCTCGCTATCCCATTACTTTTGGCACTTTAGTATACTATAGAGTTCATCATCATCATCTTTCGTCATCCTTTTATTTCGTATATTTCCGTCATCTTAAGAGTAAGTGTGTCGTTCGGAGTCACTGTTCTATTTTCCTATTTGGAACAAGAACACATTATATACTATACAACTTAAATTTCCTGTTTAATTTATTACGAAGGCCTTTCACAAAGGCAACACTGTCAAACGTTTATTTTTAACTTCACAACAAATATCCAGAAAAGAGTTTTTATAGTCAAGTGTCAGAAATACGTTGTGAAAACTTTAAAACATGTCTTTGAAGCCTTGTTTAGATTTTTAATAGTTTTTAACATCTTCGAAAAAAAATAATAGGCAGAAGTCATGAGAACTGACTTTAGAGCTCCTATGAAGCTAAAAGTGCAGGATCACACAAAGTTCTTTATCATGTATTTATAAAATCAGGACGCGCGCGCCGCATTCACGTGATTTATTGTACGATCACGAAGAACGGCAGTTCTTCGAGTGACGCTAAGAAACGAGTCTGTTAGCGGCATATATACAGCTAATTACGGATCTAGCAAACTATGAGCCCGATCTTAATGCTTGAAGTTGTATTTGAAAACCCTTTGCCATACTAATACACAGAAAAGAAATGGATTGGTGGAATATATAGGCGGCCGAAGCTTGCTGAATCGTAATCAATGCCTCAATACTTTTCAACGATGTATCTCTCGTGAAAATCGGTGAAGGGGTCCAAAAGTTATGATGTTTTTAACCCAATCACATAATTTTCACAAATGATAGAAAAGGGCCTCCGTCATTGTGTCTGTCTTTTTTGTTTAACGCAAAGTACCGGAAGTTTTGGGTGTGAATTGCGGGACTCAACCAGTTGGGCTAAATCAAAGCTTAATTTGTTAACTCTCGATCCGAAATCGGCCTTTTGTATGAAAAGTATGCACTTTTCTTAATAGGCAGCCTTAAAAAAAGTGATATCAGTATAAAAACCCTTCAAGGTAAAGACAAGAGTGACGCAAGAATTCTACTCACAAAAGAAGTGATATTCATTTTTCCTGTTACCTTCTTTGTGTCACTATGGCGGAAGGATACTAAATCTCCTAATTTTATTACAAAGGAAACACAAAGAAAGTAACTCGCAAAATGGATATCACTTCTTTTATGAGTAGAATTCTTGCGTCACTCTTGTCTTTACCCCGAAGGGTTTTTTATACTGATAAGATATACAAGCATCCATTTTAGAAAATAGATTTCTGTCTCTGTCAACTAGGTCTCAGTTGCTGGCACAATCATAGGATTTTTATATTGTGTCGAATAACGTTTATGCCAAGTTTGGTGGCTATACATCTACCGGTAGTGTAGAAGCTAATTGAAAAATTGGAATTTAGCGTACGTTAGCAACATTGATAAATAGAGTGCTTTGGGACAGGGAACTCCAATATGGAAGACAGGACATATTTCTTCAAATAAATGTGAACATTATTCATAATAATTGCGAAATATGTAAATTCCACCAATAAAATTCCATGTGTATGTATTGTATACACGAGACTTAATAAATAGCTACTAGAAAACCAAGTGTTGAAAATATACCAACGGTTGGGCAAACAAACAAGAAAACTTTAAAACAAGAAATGAGCTTGTGGTTGAGTTAATTGAGATATGTTCCACAGTTAATACTGTATATATTCAAGGTAGATTGACTTTTATTATTCATGCCGTTCTTGGATGTGTAACTGATGGCGCCGTCTACGTGGAGTTGTACCGTGACGTCACTGCACGGACTCTCACATTGAGTCGTCTACCAGGATCTGCTAGCGCGCGTATTTTTATCATAACCTAATGACATTTTACTATTTTACTGTGTTCCGTGCTTTTTAAAATATGTAGTTGTGAAAGGAAAATATAATAACTGTGTCTTGAATACTTTAATAAAGCACATTCTTTTCCATAATAAATAAATAAATATTTTTTCTATAAACTGTGCGTTTTATTGAAGTCTTCAGGAAGATAAGACAAACACCGTAAATTTTAGAAACTTTATTAAATAACTGTTATTTTCTTTATGATTATTTTAAACAAATTATTTTTAAACAATGAATAAGCATAAAAACTTTGCAGTTTCAACATGTAAATATACTGGTCGAAACAACTCATATGTAACATTTTATTATTTTCCTAAAGACAAAGAAGCTCGAAGAAAACAGTATGTAAGGTATAAATAAAGAAACAATTTTAAATAAAAAGTGTAAACGTTTGCAGTTGCTCCATTCATTTTCTTCTTCATGACTACGAAAGGGAATTAAAAGTGGACTTTTAGGATTGCAATAAAAATAACGAGAAATACCTAAGTGGTATGGAGAAAAATGTCATAGTTGAAAAGAGTTTAATTAATTATGGGGCGGGCCAGTACTAACATATAATAAAATTTAGTTCTTATTTTTGAAGCAATACTCGAAAAATCGAAATCTTCAAGAAGAAAAGTTATTTTTGTTTTACAAAGAAAAACCAGGTTTAGTTTTGCGTCGCTTCTGGAACCTGAGCTTTTTCCAATTTTTTCGCTGCGCGTGGAAACGCGTTTTTTATTCTAAATTCTTTCTTATGGGAATTTTAAAGTGTCTAAAATTGATGGTTAATTACTACATAATGTTGCACATGCATTCTGAGTTCTTTCATTTATTTCTGTCGAAATAGGGGTGGCCAATGTTACGGTCAGAGCATACATTCCCTTTACTGTTTGTGACGTATACATACGCCATAGTGGGGGCTACGTTGTACTGCGTAGTTTTCTGGCGAAAGCCACTTCCATACTGCGTATTTTTTTCTTCAGTCGCTTAGTTCACGAAAAACTGGCTCTGGTGTTTATCTTGAGATGTGTCGTTATTCAGCTTCTTGTATAATAATAATAATAGCAATATAATTAGTAGTAGTTGTAATGTTAGTAAAGCGGAGTAAAATTAATGGCCGTGCTCGCTGCGGTCGTTCTGCGGTAGTGTTACCACTACTACAACTAATAGTTCCATTATATATGTTACTAAAGTATTTGAGAGTTTGGGTTTAATACCATTGCGTGGTTGCACTTAACAATATATCAATTTTGAGGCATGAATTAGGTTATCATCTCTCTTAGTTTGCTTTCGGCTTACAATAATAATAATAATAACATGATGATGATGATGAAAAAGAAGAAGACGAAGAAGCTACACTGTCATCTGCAAAATCAGATCCTTCCTCACTCTCCTCAACATCAAAATCTAAATCGATGTCACTAGTATACTGGTATTCAGATATATCTGAATTATTCAACAGTAAATCCAATTCTATATCTTTCTCACTCATATTTCGTTTCGTCGACATTGTTATGCCCTTCAATACACGAGCGAAAGCTTACAATACAGTTCTAAAATAATTCTTGCACAGTGTAGTTTTTTAGTTTCTTTTTCTTCTTTTTCTTCAATCCTATCACTCGTAAACAATTGCACAATTGGTTACTAAAGTTAAATATTGATTCTTTAATCTTCAGAGCGTATACAAACGCCATCAACAATGAAGTTTAATAAAAACTGTTTCGAGGCGCATATATACATTTTTCAAGCATTCTCAAGTAGTCGTATACGCCATACACAACATGAAAGACGATAACGTACACAAACTACACAGTTAAAGGGTTGGTACTATCGTGGCATTTGACTTCTGGTACAGAGAAAACTCTGAAAAACCTCTGTCAGATGATTGTAGTGTAAAGAGACTCGAACCTAATGCTTATCGAAAGTCATTAATCGTGATCACCGGGCTACTGGAGATGGATGAAGCAGGCACGTGTTTAGTTCTCAACATTAAAAGTAGTACTTTGTTACATTGTTTTCCAGTTGGAATAGTAATAATTATCTTTCGTTTCTCAAATCATGAAAAGGAAATGCATGAAGAGGAAATGCAGACACCCTCTGTCTGTGTGTCTGTCTCTCCTCCCCACACTCTCTGTCTATTACTTGTGGTTTCCGCTTCTGTAAATTTTAATTAAATCTAATTTACATTTGTGGGCCATATGGGCAGGTAAAACTTTGAGAAACTACCGCAAGCATCCTTTCAGAATAAATAGGATAGCGGCCAGAGTATTAGTGAAGGAACCATAAGGCATTCTCCTAGTGATACTGAGGAAATGTCTGGAAAGCCATTAGTCTTCATAGCCAACACGAGAACTATAACTTACTAGCCTTTCTAGCACTGTTTCGAAGTGTGCTAACGGCCATGACTAGACTCCCAGGTTCGGGTCCTGCTGTCGACCACGTTGACTGAAGTTTTCCAAGCGTGCCATTAGTATCAACAGGTGGATGCTTATAATTGTGGTAATTAGATCAAGGCTCTGGCCACCACTTATAATGTATTATCGTTATTTTGTAGCTCAAATGACTGTTTAAATTTTTTAATTTACACTAATATGTGTGTAAGCGAACTTTATTTAACTAGTGTTCTGATGTCCTTCCCAACTGTCAGAAAAAATAAACAAAGATTAAATTATTCATCTCTTTGAATTTTTATGTAATGCTTGAACGACTCCTGTGCTTATTATGTGTGTGTGTGAAACAGAGAGGACGCTGCTTGTAATAATTGATCGTGCGCTTAACAGATGAGAAATAATTGCCAAATGGAACTATAAATACGTTTATTTCCAAAGGAAATAATATTATCAACATTATGCTATCTCTGTATTGTAATGAAAATAATTCCAATCTTGATATTATAATTCTAAAATCAATATCATTAGAGTGTGAGTTTTCCTTTCACATAACGTTAAGACACTTGTTTTTACATTTTAGCAAGTGTGTCGCGTATTTTTTTAAAACGATTTATTAGTTTATTAAGTGGTCTCATCTATGTTCTCGCATTATATACACACTCACGGTCCGTACAGTAACGTCACAAACCTTGAAACCAATAGCTACTGTTTTCTTTAAATCTCGCTCTTTCGCCCCCTCTGGTATATACTATTGTTGTAGACTAGAGTAATCCTACTGGTAAGAGAGAGTCACACACATGTTTGATATAATGACAAAATAATCAGGAACTCAAGCGTGAATAAGGAACTAGAATTTTATTACTATTCTGAATGAACTGGATCCATAATAGCATTGTATTCTTAAATGACGACATCACTTAATATTCTAGTTCTAAAGCTAAATTTTAATTATTAAAATTAAAATTGTTTGTTGATTTTTGCTTCAACCATAGAATTTGATTTACCACGAGATTTCAATGAAGATTTCTTGACTAGTTTTAAACGATTCGTTTATTTGTTACTCTAATTATTGTTGGAGACACGGTAAATGCCATAGATATAATTGTAGTCACTCATGACTATTATTTGTTTCTAAGTCAAGAAAAAGAACATTATATCGCATGTCGACAATGATACTGGCACAACTCAAAAAAGTAATTTTGAGAAAATTATAATTAAAAGTTTGTATGATTTCGCAAGTTAAAACCAAAAAGAATGGCAATAGGATACTGCTTAAAAATGTGGCATTTCAAAGTTTTAGGGCGGCTCGAAAAAGTCGAAGTCTCTTAGATCTTTTTGCGGTAGTGCGGAAAAGTTGTGAACTACCACCATTAAAAACTGTGCAAAATCTTACAGCTCTGAACTGATATCTTCTGTCGCCTCAATAGGCCCAAAATTCCCCAAATCGGACTAAAAATTCTTAAAATACAAAAATCAATAAATAATCAGAAAGTCAGTTGATCAGTTTGCGGTAGTGCTTAAAAGTTACTATTTTCTAACAACAACACCTGCACAAAATTTTGGAATTATAAATTTATATCTTCTGCCGCCTCAACGGCCCCGAATTTTGGAAATTGATGGCAAATTTAAAAAAAAATACATGCTACACTTACGTCATTTTAATGGAAGAGGAAAAATTCGAATTATCTTAGATGTTTTTGCCGTAGAGAGGAAAAGAGGTGAACTCTCATCATTAAAAAGTGTGCAAAGTCTTACAGCTCTTAATTGATATCTTCTGTCGACTCAATAGACCGAAATTTCAAGTGTAGGACTTAAAATACTTAAATTACATAAAATAGTGATCAGAGATTTCGTTGATCGATTTGCGGTATTGCTTAAAAGTTATTTTTTAAACAACAACAACTGTACAATATTTTATAATTATAGGTTAGTAGCTTATGCCTCCTCAAAGGCACCAAACAATGAAATTGGAAGCAAATGTTTGAATTAATACACTTTACACTTACCTCATTTTAATGAGAGTAGAAACTTTATTCAATCTTTCAAGTACACAAACTATAAAAGCATTATTGTTTGTAACCTTTTTTGGACTCAAATTTTGACATTCGTTTTCTGGATTCTAGTGTTGCTCTAATAAGTTCATCCCTGTTCTGCGCTCCAACTGTTTGTCCACAGGTTTCACTGACTAGTTTCACAATCCTCTCAACTGCTTGCGTGTGTGAAGGAAATTTAATAAAGTCCCAGCCGTCCATTGGTACACCATCCTTTATCATCTTCAGAAGTTCATGATTTTTGATATCTCTGAGAACTGGAGGCGATGTCACATAACAAGCTTGCCAGTCAATGAGATCTACATAATCTGTAGCTTCAAAGTTAACAGCAGGAATAACGAATCTGCGAACACAATCTTGGAGAGTTTTCCTTGCCTTGATAATCCGCCGAACTGCAAGACTCCTAATATGGCATCTTTCATCAGTTAACATGGCCAAAAGCAAGTTTTCTGGAGCTGCAAAGTAAGCGTTGCGAGAAATTTCTGGGTCGATTATATCACGATACTTCTTAGGCAAGTACCGAGATGAACTGATAAAATGCCACAGATGTCTAGCACTGTCCTTTATGGACTGATGAATCTTAATACGGAACCATGAGGGTGCATAGACTCTTAAAATGAAGACAACCAAAGTCAGCAACTCATTTGATGGGTCTGATGTAGATACATACAATCTCAGTATTCGATTGGCAGTTGTTAGCCAACGGGCCAAATTCAACGTCCCCGGTTCACGCTTAGCTAGATCTGAAGAACAAACGCCAGAATTAAT